>JANHZT010001101.1:52563-63093 GCA_032468215.1 Stegonotus admiraltiensis
AGAGAGAGAGACTGCATCAAGCTAGACTGGGAAAGCTGGCTGTGAGAGGAAGAGAAGCTGGGTAAGCTGGACCCAGACACTTCCCGGGCCCCCTCATCTCAGAAGCAGCAACCTCGCATTCTGCCCTCTCTGCTAGCCCCCTTTTTTACATGGAATCACCCAGCAGTAGAGATGGAAAGGGAGAAGGGGGCAGCGGCAGCTGCTAGCATTGAGGGGAGACTGCCACACAGAAACGGCCGCACACAATGCAGCCCCCTTCTCCCACTCCATGGATGATCTGCTGGATGATCTCGTGCAAAGAAGGGGGCTAGCAGAGAGGAGGAGAGTGCGAGGTTGCTGCTTCTGTGATGAGGGGACCTGGGACACATCTGGGTCTGGCTAACCCAGCTTCTCTTCCTCTCAGCCAGCTTTTTTGGGCCGTTTTCAGGGCATTTTTCGGGCCATTTTCAGGCTGTTTTTGGAATGAAAAACAGCCTGAAAAAGGCCTAAAAAAGGCCTGGATTTTTTGGGCATTTTCAGGAAGTTTTTTGGGTTGTTTTCAGGCTGACTTTCAGGCCAATTTTGGCTCAAAAACCAGCCTGAAACTGGCTCGAAAACCGGCCTGAAAATGCCCCAAAAAACAGGCATGGGTGGGGCCAGCCGGTGGTCTGATTTGCCGGTTCTCCAAACCACGCAGAATCGGAACACCAGTTCTGGTGAACAGGTCCAAACCGGCAGCAGCCCACCTCTGGATTGAACCCAGGATACAGTTCAGATGCCATAGTGAACTTTATTGTTGATAGAGACTAGCAAGACACCCTTCTGGAAATTTGTATGTAATAGACACTTTCTAGCATAGAAAACAAGCTCTGAGCATTGTTTCATCATGAATCCTAGTGAGTCTAGTGCAATTTAAACCCTAGTTATACATGACACATACAAAGATAGAATCAAACGCCCCATAAGGTTTGCTGGTAATTCAATTTAAAATGGAGTGAGTGAAATCCTCAGTCAAGGTAATTCCTCTTAAGTGCCTTGCTTAATAGCATACATGGTCATTGCGCAAGAGATGAATATTGTGTTTGCTTTCTAAGTAAGCACTACTTAAAAGCTCATTAGCTCAACTCAAGCTCAGACTGTACCCTTTGATAACACTATTTTGTAGTGTTTACTAGCAACTTGCAAACCTGCTTGTCAGAGTTATGTTTGAACTACAACCTCATCAAACTGAGGTATGTTATCTTCGGGGGGTGGGTGGGGGAAATCAGCATTTCTAAATCTTTCTGCAAATATGCAGAATTAATTTTTCATTTTGGTTCATTTTCCCTTCAATCTGGCAAGTTGTTGTGTGAACAGAATAAATGATAACCATCCACTACAATATTGGATATTGCTAAATTGCATTTGTTTTGGTCGTGTAATTTTGTAGCTTTTTATCATTTGACTATTGAGGAAGAGGAGATTGGTATATGCAATGTCCCTCTCAGCGTCTCACTCATCGGGAGACAGATTTACAGCATTGGTTGGTATCTTTTTCACCATTATGTTCAAGCAGACATTTGGAACGCCTTAAAGAGCTTTGATTTGTTTGTTTCTTTATTAGACCTCTAAGCTTATCCTTTCTTGTAGAGCTCTGTCTGTTTGGTTTAACCTAACAAGCAGAGTCACCCTTTGCACATCATTTGTAGATATTCAAATTGGCCAGGCTCTTAGAACATGCTAAAGCATAAACTGTGCTGAAAAGCCAGTAGCTGGGATTAAGTAAAGGTAAAGGTTCCCCTCACACATATGTTGCTAGTCGTTCCCGACTCTAGGGGGTGATGCTCATCTCCATTTCAAAGCTGAAGAGCCAGCACTATACGAAGATGTCTCCGTGGTCATGTAGCTGACATGACTAAATGCTAAAGGTGCACGGAACGCTGTTACCTTCCCACCAAAGGTGTTCCCTATTTTTATACTTGCATTTTTATGTGCTTTCGAACTGCTAGGTTAGCAGAAGCTGGGACAAGTAACGGAAGCTCACCCCGTTACGTGACACTAGGGATTCGAACTGCTGAACTGCCAACCTTTCGATCGACAAGCTCAGCATCTTAGCCACTGAGCCACCATGCCCCTGGAACATTTTTTGAAACATCTGGAAGGGAATATGAAATTTATTTTGGAGGCTTGATCTCTTTTGTTAGGAAGATAAGAAGGCATGACTTGGAAGAATCCGATATATGAAAGATACTTTGCCTCCATAAACCACTGTCAATGGATTCATCTTTCAACTTCTGTATATGTGTACAAATTCACCTGAATAATATTGGATTTCCCTCTTATACCCCTTCATGCAGGGATTGAATTAGGTAAATGTAAAAAGTCTGTTTACTGACACCATAACACCACAAAATCTACCCTCAAAACAGATGCTTCCTTCCTTAATCATTATCTTGGATTAGGCACCTCTTCAAAGCATAATTGAAAAAAGTTACAGACAGGGGGATTGAGGGGATTAATTTAATGTAATAATAACATCAGATGCAATCTTTGGGCTCGTTTACACTATTTCCTTGCTTTAAAACAGACTGATAGTGAGGACAGGACTACTGGCCTAGATTCCTGAGATGTGGTAAAAGGAATGATATGGAAACCAGTGGTTTAAGAATTGACATAGTTTACACCATTTAGGGACAGGAATAAAATACATTCTCATTATGTGTGAATGAGCACTTTAATTCCCTTTCCTTGACCATAATATCATATTTACTTAACAAAACCCCAAATTTAAATCTTAGGCAAACTTACCAAGTGAATAGTTTTGGGTTTGTTTGTTTTTTTAAAAAAGCTAGATACATTCTGTAACATTCAAAGTGGTCAGTTAAAATACAGATGTCTGAAAACTCAACTAAAATGCTGAATATTCCTGCCAGGAGTTTTTAATCCACCAAGATGTGGGCTAATGTT
The DNA here is from genome assembly GCA_032468215.1 of Stegonotus admiraltiensis. Classification (NCBI taxonomy): domain Eukaryota; kingdom Metazoa; phylum Chordata; class Lepidosauria; order Squamata; family Colubridae; genus Stegonotus; species Stegonotus admiraltiensis. The sequence goes on from JANHZT010001101.1 coordinate 55,489, forward strand.
AGGTGTTAGACAAATGCAGTTGTTTCATTGACTTGGTACAGCTCCCAAGTTCCCACCCACCCACTCACCCCCTGGGGTTCCAAAGTTGCAGCTGAATTGCAATGTTTAATGTGAAGGACGCATAAAATAAATACTTGAGGAATTATGCTAACATACATCATTTATATTATAAGAGAATAACAGAGTTGGAAGCTACCCTGGAGGTCTGCTTAAGCAGGAGACTATACCATTTTAGACAAATGGTTGCCCAATCACTTTTAAAAGTCTCCAGTGTTGGACTCAACTTCTGGAGGCGAGCCGATCCACTGGATAATTGTTTTCATTGTCAAGAAAGTTGTCCTTAGTTCCAGGTTGGATCTCTCTTTGATGAATTTTAATCCATTGCTTCTTATTCTGCCTTCAGGTACTTGGAGAATAGACTGACCCTCTCTTCTTTGTGGTAGCCCCTTATACGAGAATACTGTTATCATGTCACCCCTAGTCCTTCTTTTCAATAAACTAGACATACCAAATGCCTGCAACCATTCTTCATATATTTTAGCTTCCAGTCCCCTAAACATTTAGTATTTTTGTCCTGGATCTTATATGAAGCCCCCAAAATGGTGCATACCCATAATTAGCAATGGTGTATGCCAACTACTATAATACCATTTTCCCCTTTAAAATGTTCTAAGTTGTTAGTAAAACAATTGTTAAATCATGTATTGTACTTGTCTCTGAAGGAGGGAAATTACTAATATTCTCTACCTTCTTTGTATTCAACACTGTGAATTGATTTTTTTGATGGGAAATAATGTAAACACTTTGGTACAACAAGCACAGATGCTGTCGTCCACCTGATAGGATCATATAGCTCTTCTGGATATAGTCACAGCAGCAGCCTTATACAGATAAAAGTGAAAAATTCTACTCTACATGGTAAAACATTTATTATAAGTACAAGATAAGCCTCCAAAGCATTCATTAGTACAGCCTTCCTCAAACCTACATTAGTGGGATGTGAATTTCAATTCTCAGAATTTCCATTCAGCATACTGCCTGGCAATTCTGGAGTCTGAAATCCAGTGCAGCTTAAGGCACCTTGCTGAAGATAACTGTTTTAATAATTTGGCAGAAGTTGCCGTACCTCTCTAAAGCTAATATTTATTTTACCATTGCCTTTGGTACACAACCATTCTAAGCTCTACAAGTATTGTGTTGCCTATCTATCTTATTCCATGTTTCTAAGATTCTTTGCCTACATGCCAATTAGACAAAGAAATGGCTAAGTATTAATGATGACTAATGCTATCTCTATGTTCAGAGACAGCCTGTCCTCTGTAGACAATTTGCTGGTGACAAAGAAGGGTTTTCCCAAGGAGTGTCTTCCCCAAATTGGTATCCTCAATATGTGTTGAGACTGAGGTTTTATCAGCCAGAATATCCAAAAGTGTTTGTATCTGCATTTTTCTATATGTCGCTTAATAATGCTTTACAGACCTCTCTAAGTGGTTTACAACATATTGCCCCCAACAATCTGGATCCCCATTTTACCGCCCTCAGAAAATGAAAGGCTGAGTTAACCTTGAGCCAATCGAACTGCTGGCAGTCGGCAGAATTAGCCTGCAATACTGCATTCTAACCACTGCGCCACCACAGCTCTTGCCTACTTCTTTCCTATGGTGAATGACTTTAGCTCAGTAATCTCTCAAGAACTCTTCTAAGTACATAGTCCATGAACTTTAATGAAGTGTTGTAAATGTTAAAAAGAACTCCATACTGCATGGTGTCTCTATAAGCCATTAATATACTTTCTTATTCTACCTATCTATCCTCCAGAGCAAAATATCCCACTGGATATTTAGTGATTTTCTTTGGAAGTTGCAGAAAGTTGTGACAGCCAGTTTGGCCTAGAAAAGAGGAGACTGTAAGGAGACTAGTCTCACTTTAGGCATGAAAAACCAGGTGGGTGACTTTGGCCCAGTTGTTTTCTCTCAGTCCCTCACAGGATTGTTCTTGTTATAGGGAAAATAGGAGGAGGAAGGGTATATGTATCTCTACTGCCTTAAAATATATATGGAAAAAAGCAGGATTTAAAAAAATCTAAAATAAATAATGGAAAAAATTTGAAACTATAATTACAAACGGATGTATTCCTTCCTTGGGCAGGAGAAAATTGCAAAATAAATGTTCATCTTTTATGTAATGGCCAATCTTCTGCCACTTACTCTTATTAAGTAGCAAATATAACCTTTTCTGACCAAGTCACTGAGTATTGCACTTTTTAATATGGTTATTATTCCACATTATCTGGTATGTTACTCAATTAACCTGCCTCTAAAGGGATGGGCTGACCTTCACCAATAGAGCAACAACACACTGACTTTCTGCAGAGCAGCAGGAAATCTACACTCTTAATTCGATAGTGATAAATAGGGACTGTAGTCCTGGATACTGTTCTTTCCCAATGTGAATTCATACAACAAACTCACTACAATGAGTTAGCCAATGTTGGCTTTATCATGAGTTACTGAGACTTTTGTCTGAAATTAAAAGAGGTGGCCTTCCTCTGGAGATTAACAGGGCAAATTTTTAAAACAGAATTATCAAAACTTCACTCCTTCCAGTTAACACATGGATTTTTTTGTTTGTTTGTTTAAATAGATAAACCTGGCAATGAAAGTTACACTATTTTCAAAGTACATAAACATTGCACAGAGAAATGCTTTCAGAAAAGCATGGGAGTGAAAGATCAAATTTAATGTATTGAGAATGCTTAGAAGGTGAATTATCACATCATACTGCGACACTGAATCACTAATAATGAAAGATATTTTGACCGTAATCTATGAATGTATGCACATTATTTTAATTTTATATGTTCATTCAAATATTCTTATCCTGTCAAGAGAAACATGAGCCTAAAGGTGGTGAATGAGGAAAGTATAATGTAATACATCTGAAAAATATCAAGGCAAATAAGAAAGTCCAGGGGTTTTCAAATTCTTCAGGCTATGGAATCTGTTACTTAAAAGAAACAAATAAACAAACAAATCTGTTTTCTCCTGAACTAAAGACAACTATGTAGTCTGAGAAAACTGGCTGCATTTGAGTACACATTTTTGCTTCTGTGTCTGTAACAGAACTCATCACAGTCTGAAAAACCCTGAGCTGGCCTATATATTCTGTATCTATAAAAAATAAAATAAAATAAATAAAACAATAAAACAATAAAATAAAATAAAATAAAAATGGTTATTTTAAGTCTTGGTTAGGTCTTGAACTGTTAAGTTTTTACCAGTCTCAGAGTGTGAATCAAATTTAATAATAATAATAATAATAATAATAATAATAATAATAATACAAGCATCTGCCACACAACACTTAAGATGCTGACAAAAAAGTCAAAGAGGTCTGATTGTGGATGGTGCAGTATTTGGAGAAGAGCAGAAGAGAAGAGAAGAGAAGAGAAGAGAAGAGAAGAAGAGAAGAGAAGAGAAGAGAAAGAACTGGAGAAAATCACAAAATACAAAGATCTGCAGATAGAAATAAAATGACAGTGGCAAAAGAAAGCAAAGATACTACCAATAGGCATCTGGGGTGCCATCCTGAAACATATGAAGACCAACTGAACACCATCACCATCAACTGCAAATGGCACTTTACTTGGAACAGCTTATATCCTGGGACAATACCATTAATACCATCAAACAACAACGTCTGCTTATTACAGATCTGTGGGAAGGACTTGCTAGATAGATGAAAATGCCAAATCCAATCTAAACATCTGGTTGACTGTTCAACCATAATAATTTTCCACTGGTCAATTATACGGAATTTGGATCACTCTGAATGCTATTTAAAAATTACCTTTATGAATCTGTAAGAAATAAAGTGGGGGGGGGGGGAGCCCTACTGATATGAATTCTGTAACAGACTGTAACAATGTCTTCCTTTGTAGCCTTATGATTTAAACCCCTCCTTCAATTGGAAATGCATTCCTTATTTTACAGCTGATCTTTCTTTTCCATTCCAATCAAAATTCCTGAACTCACTATATAATGCCAAGAGAATTCATCATTAAAACCTGAGAACATGAATGCCTCTCTAGAACTCAAGATCCCAAGTAACTAGTGAAATAATTGTTTTGTGGTGAACAGCTGCATGCAAGGAATTTCATCACATGCAATAACTATTATCAAAGGAGTTTCTCAATTTTCAGTTAAGTTAAAATAACAGAAGGCCAATGCATTTTTGAAAACAGATGTTCTGAGAATACTCCTGCAAACATTAGACATCTAGGTAATTAATGTCTGAGGAAAAGTAATTCTGTCCTTCTCTCTCTCTCACACACACATCCCCCAGTCCTCAATAAAGGACATGTTAGATGTGTATTCTTCATTTTGGGAATTATAATTAAGAAAAGTTAACAGTATAATTAGTAAGCCAATGATTAGCCACTGTGACATGCCTTTAAATTTTACTTAAAATGGCCATGAGACATGGACATAAATGAAAATTCTCTGCTTCTCTGAGGAGAAACAACAGGAATACAAATAATAAGCATACTGTGTTCTAACTGAAGCTTGATGTTTCAATGCTAAGTGTGCCATAACAGGCTTAAATTCAATGCAAACAAGATTTTCTTAACATGGAAACTAAGATTTCTATTATAGAGGATATAAATAAATATATATATGGCTAGTATCATTAGCCATAATTTCAAGTCTTAGTATTTATCTTAGTTACCATTGAATTTCAGGATACTTTCAGGACAGTATGTTGAAGATTCTAGCTTACATAGAATAACATGAGTATGCTTAAGCAATGGGTGTCAAACTTGCAGCGTCACATTGCTGTCACATGACATTTCACCACTTTTTTCCCATTCGTGGAGCTGGGATGGGCATGGCCTACACGTGATGCATACGGCCTTAAGGTAAGACTGGGCTTTTGTTGTACCTGTGCTTAGCAATCAACATATGCCTAAATTAGTTTGTACTTACAGTTAGAAGGGAATACTGCATGTGGCATTGGTGTGATGAAGACTGTTACCTAGTGTACACCTTTTATAATTTACTAAAAAAAACATTTTATGAAAAATCCTTGACTGACCAAAGGATGGGAGATGAAGAGTAATATTTGTGGATTCATCCAATGATAATCATGGAATACAGAAGACTGTTACTTGGAATACAAGAGAAGAAAACACAAAGGAAAGAAGAAAATAAAATATATTTGCTCTATGTCTCAAAATAATAACACTGAAAAGATATAATAGATCTGAATCAAAGTGGCATGAATTTGTAGAGTGGAAAGGAATACATGACAGAAGTCTAGGTGTAGATTAAATCATGAATGAAAGAACTAAAATGTAAAATTTTATCCACCATTATCTAGGTTGTGGTGAGCACATATGAAAGTCAATGTTCATAGATTAGGGAAAATGGCATGTTATAGTCAGTGAATGATGTTTATGGAACAACCAGAGTTGATTTCATTGCGTATAAAGAGAGAAAATTAATGAAAATATCATGTGAAGGAACAGACCAATATATGATAGTATCAAAAGCAGACATTGGGGGGAAAATCAGCTGAAGAAAGGTAAAGAAATGGAAGTTAAAGTGAAGGAAGTGGAAAAAGAGAGAGTGTGAGTCCCGTATGCTAAAAGTACTAGGAGCCAGAGTAATTTTCCAAGAAAATGAATGGAAAGCAGGCATAAGGGAGAAGTACATAGAGTCTACTTGAAACAGTGAGAAAATACTCAAATTATATTACAGTGCTATATAGAAGTATGAAGAGTTACATTAATAAAAAGTATGAAAAGGGATGCTTGGTAGAACAATGAAACAAAAAAGACTGCAGTGATTAAAAAGCACATATAAGTCAATGACTGCTACAAAAAATGTGACAAGCTCTTTTCAGCTTGTTGGGTTAATAACTCTTTTTCTTGTGAAGCTGGTCAAGCATATATTTGAATTCATAATTAATGATGTTAATAAATGTTATCTGAATCATACAGAAAAACGACATCTCTTTTTTTGGGGAACAATTTTATAGAAGTCCTTAATAAACATAGTAAAAATTAATACAAGCTAAACTAGAAGAAAGATTGAAAAGAAAAGAAAAAAGTTCAGAAGGTGCAGGGGAAAAAAGTGGAAGAGAAAAAAAAGGGAACAAAGGCAGCAATAAAACTGGCTCCCCAACCTTCATCACACCATGTCTCAATCATGTAGCTCTTGGCAAATGTGACTGCACTTAGTGTACATTACTGCACATTAAACGAAGTCAAAATTAAAGAGAATTATATAGAATTATACTGTCAAATTAAAATATTTTATTTTAACTGTTAAAAGACCCGTACCTATCACTACTATGAATACTTCAACAAAGAAGAGACTAAACCATAAAAGCAGCGTAATAAAAAGACCTTCAAATGTTTGTCTAGCAGCTACATAATAGGCAATTGAAAGAACATAGAGTCAAAGAGTGGAAATTATCTCAAAGAACACCCAGTTCAACTTGAATGTAAGTAATCAATCTTTCAAAGAAGGCAATCTGGACTCTGCTTAAGCATCCTATAAAGAGTATTCTCTACCTCGTGGGCAGGTTGTTCCATTGTAAAACACTTGCATTATCAAGAAGTCAGTTCTAATATTTATATTAAATATATATTTCTTATAAGATATATTAAGTTTGTTTTCCTTCTTTTAGAACTTCACCCCTTTTATACACATAACGACATAGCACAAACAGAAAAAGTTAAGGGGGCTTGGTGACAATAGTGCACCTGATATTTTGCAAAATTCTCTCCTTTGTGATCATATCTCTTTTCCAAATTGACCACGTCCAACTCCTACAGACTACTTGATTTCTAAGATCCATACAATTTTTTTTTTTGCTCTTTAAACATTACTCAAATATGGCTCAATATTCCCTATAGTGATTATGTGTTTGATTTGGTATCTAGTTTTATTACAGGATTAAACAACCATGAAACATAAAACTTCTGAACCTGTTTTGAACTTGAGGCTTCTCTTCAGAATCCATATGAACCAGTTGAGTGAATTCCTCAGACACTTTCCAAGATAGCGTAGCGTGGATATCGTTGTATGTATGTACAGATACCTTAAACTATGCATAGAAAGCAATTATGTCTTACTGGGATTCACTGTGTTGGAATATATGCTGGCAAAACTCAGTTTTAAACTTGAAAGTAAATAGGCATCCACTGTAGATATTTCAACACATGAATCAAATGTTTCTGAGTCTTTAATTATTCAGTAACCTGTGTATCTTATTTTGTGTCAATCTCAAGTTTCTGACACTTACTAGGGCAACCCTAGTACCCTGTTTCCCCAAAAATAAGACCTCCACGGATAATAAGCCCAATCGGGCTTTTGAGCGCATGTGCTAAAATACCCGAAAATAAGCCCTCCCCAAAAATAATCCCTCCCTGAAAATATTTAAATGCATGTGCAGCTGGTCCCCGACATTTCCTCTAGTTAGGGTTAAGGAGATAGAGCTGGAAATCAGGTAAGATGGCAAGAGGAGCCCCGTGTTGTTCCACGTGTCCCAAAATAATAAGACCTCCTTGAAAATATGGCCAAGCGCTTATTTCAGGGT
>JANHZT010001101.1:74230-84378 GCA_032468215.1 Stegonotus admiraltiensis
TTGAGCCTGGTGGGACTCGAACTTGCAGTAATTGCAAGCAGCAGATGTTAATAACAGACTACTTTAGTCTGTTGAGCAACCAGAGCTCAAGTTAGTAACATAGAAGTATGATTCTTCATGGATGCAGGTGCAGAAGTAATAGTGCTACATGACAAGCATAAGGGGAATACTGTGGAATGCATATGGAAATGGGGAAGAATGTACCACACAGATGCAAATGCAATTAGCTTTAGGAACATCAGTTTCCTTTTGTATTGATCTTTCGTGTTCTTGAATATACTATTAGAATTGATTTATTAAGAGGTACAAGGGTTTCAGATGCCAATGGGCTGATTTGCCTTTGCATTCAACCTATTCTAGTGGATATAGCAAAACGGACATCTCTGAAAATACCTCCACCTGAGAAGCATTGAAATCAGATAATATAGGCTACCTCTGAAACAATACAGGGACTTTTAGAGGTAGATATCTGAAACAATACAGAGGTAGATGTGTGATCAGCACTTTCTACTTTTAATTCCCCTATATGGGCCTCTGAAAAAAGCTGATGGAAGAGTTAGAAGTGATTATCATCAGTTAAATAAGCCTGCTGTCCCCCTGGCAGCATCAGGACCAGATATAGCAACTTTGTTAGAAAGTATAGAGAAGAATGCTGGGACATGCCATGCTGTCATAGATTTAGCTAATGATTTTTTTTTTTCCTATTCCAATTGACTCAAATTCTTAAGGTCAATTTGCATTCCCTTGGGAAGGCAGATAATGTACCTTTCAAGTTTTGCTACAAGAATATTTGTGTAGCCCCACATTGTGCCATTGTAGCAAGGAACCCACATCAAATTATTCTGAATCCTGCTCTATTTCTTGCTCATTATATTGATGATATTTTAACCACAGGCCCAAAATAAGCTGAGATGCAGCAAGGGCTAACTGTTGTGATTGATCCAGGGGGTGGAAGATTAATCCTAAGAAAATTCAGGAGCCAGCTTAACAGGTGCAGTTTTTAAGGGTCGTTTGGGTAGGACTGATGAGGCACATTCCTGAAAAAAATATTAAGATGATTGCTATTTTACAAGCACCAATTTCAAAAGTTAAAGTTCAACATTTAGTCGGTTTAATGAGTTCCTGGAGGCAGCACATTCTTTACCTGGCTCAGATTTTAAGACCTATTTATAATATAACTCACAAACAAGTCCAGTCTGAATGGGGAAGACAGTAGCCAAAATCTTTATCTGTTGCCAAAGCTGCCAGAGCAGCCGCTATGCCATAAAACCTTATATTAAAGGGCAACCTTTGGAGCTACAAATACCAACAAATGAGAAAGAGTTATATGGAGTTTATGGCCAATTGCTTTAGATTTTTGGTCTCAGAAATTGCCTAATGTAAACTATATGTTTTTTAAAGACAATTTTTGACGTGCTGTTAGAAACTTATTGATACAGAAAGATTAACTGGACAAGATCCAGTAGTACTTAAGAGTTGCCATTTCAATTATGACACAGATGCAGGACAAATCTTCAAGTATTTGCCCTGCAGGTAGGGCAAGCTAGGAGTTTTCTATAGTGAAATGGAAAGTTCAGCCATATGGTAAATTACCTCTCTGGGCAATACTTGACAGTGCAGGGACAGATCTTGCAATGCCAGAGGAGACATTGGTGCTAGTTGGAGGGCAGGCAACAGTGACTGGGGACTGTGGTTCCCCCTGGCCCTGACATTCTGAACCTACTTACTGGGGGGGAAATGGAGGCGGAATCTTCACACAGATGCTGAGGGCCCTGCCTTATCAGTTTCCTATCCCAGAATTATATAGCCAAGGTCAGGTCTTGCAGTCTTGTGACCAGAGAGGCAAGGCCGTGAAATCTTGGTGCCAATTTTTAATAAATGAAATTTTTCATTGAGACTAAGGCTCTGCACAAGCTTGAGCACTCAATGCTATGCATCAAAGGCCTTGGAGTATTTCTGTTGCTTGAAAGGGGGCTCCCAACAGCTGAAAATAGAGCATCTTATTTGGTACATTGCTTTTTTGTAATTCTTTTTAATTTATTTACACAGTTAAACAATAAAGTTTAAAATTCTCCTTACCCATTGATATGTTCTTTGTCTCTGGAGCCTCAACAGAGCCATTTGTCTGCCTATGGAGATTCTCAGTCTTCCAGGTCATGGTTGCCCCAAAGATGGTTTTTCAAGCAGCAACAGGACTTTCTGGTTTTTCTTTGAAGACATTTCGCTTCTCATCCAAGAAGTTTCTTGGATGAGAAGTAAAACATCTTCAAAGAAAATACAGAAAGTCCTCTTGAAAAAACACCTTTGGGACCACCATTTTGTCTAGTGTCTGGCCACTTCCTGACACTTGGCAAAACTCTAACCGCTAAAGAAAAATACCTTGTACTAGAACTATATGCAAATGTATATGAAACACTTTCCATCATCCACACAGTTAAGGATACAGTCCAGATTATTGTCTCTTATCTTGAGCAAAAAAAGTAAGCCAAAGGATTAGTAAATGAACTTGGTTTAGATAGTAATAAAAATGTAAGGATAAGAAAGTTCTATTCTATTGAGCTGGAACTTCTACACAGATTTGCTTGTTTTGTCCATTCCAATTCATCCTTCACCAGTAATGCTGTCATGCTTAGGAACATCTTGGCAAATACAAAGTTTACACCTTGCATAAGCCTTACTGTCTTCCTTTTTTAAGCTATTTCTGCCAACATGGGCAACTGTTTTTTTATAACTCTTTAACACAATTTGAAAAATGTTTTCCATTTATTTTTTTCAACAAGAAAACCAGCAAAGAATTGTGGTGTTAGTCTATAGGAGCAAAAAATAAGGAGGCTGGTAGCACCTTTCCTAACCAACAACTGAAACTAATGCAATAAGCTGTAGATCATGAAAGCTTATGACTTTTAATAAAATCTGTAAGGCGGAAAAATATTACCTCTTTCTAACATTTTCCTTATGTAATATTTAACTATTGGTCCAACTAGCTTATTACTATCTACTCTTGAATATAGATGGCATTCACTGTGGAAAGTTTTCTCTCCTGGTGGATTGTTAGTCCACTATTTTCCAAAGTATCAGAAAAATTCAATTTTGAATGCATTTAGATTTACTCTCAGTTCAGTTAGCAAGGAAAAGACACAGTCATGTGGGGAACAACTCTAGTGAAAAGGTACAGCTATCGGGGCAGTGAAAAGTCAATCTAGATCAAAAGTAGCTACATGGACCACCAGAAGGAACCACTTGATCCCTTTGATCATTTTTCAAGTCCTCCAGGAATGGGTGGCAAGTTATTTTATGGGGTTCAAACCATTTACCAGAAATTGAAGCCATGGCCCTCCATGGCTTAAATATCAATAGCACTTAGACTTATATACCGCTTCACAGTGCTTTGTAGCCCACTCTAAGCAGTTTACAGAGTTAGCATATTGCCCCCAACAATCTGGGTTCTCATTTTACCAACTTTGGAAGGATGGAAGGCTGAGTCAAACTTGAGCCGGTCAGGATCGAACTGCTGGCAGACAGCAGAGTTAGCTTGCAATACTGCATCTAACCACTGTGCCACCACAATTCATAACTATGTAGTTTTATCTCTAGAAACTATCAGCAGATCCTGGAATTCAGCAGATGCAGGAAGATATATCCAGAAGCATTATATGAATGGTAAATACAATCATTTCCTTAACCTATCAGAATGAAGTGTGTCTACCTGCATACAAAGAGTCTAATAAGGATGAAACTAGTCATCCAGTGCTACCTGGTGTCTTATTACTTGAAAGTACTCCAGTGTATAAAAACAGGGAAATTTATGCCCACCTAAGAGAGGTGTATGGAAGTCATGTGTATCTCTATTTTCTAACAGTTTATAGGAGGTTGAAGTGTATGTACAATTCTGATAGTGCTGCTCAGACGTGTTTAATCTTTGGGCAATCATTTTTTAAAATCATTTTATTACACACACACAAACACACACGACATATAGCAAGCAAGGATCATAGCAGGCACTTGCAATGGTATCAGTTTTATTGAAATGGGCAGGACAGCATTCTTTTTGATGCAGATGTGGGAGACGAGGGTTCTTTATGCCTTCAGCCTATATAAGGGCATTCAAACCTGATCTCCATCCCCTGCCCATGCACAGAAATGCTAAGGAAATTACACTAGATACATTACCATTTACTGCTTTTCCAAACAGGGGGGGCAAGAGGGAGGAAAGGGGATTAAAGCAGATGAGTCAAAAGCAGCTCCCCCACTTTTTTCTGAGTACAGCTAAAATATCTCTTGGTCTCCCTATTAATCCACATAGTATAGATATCTCAAAGGAAAGCAATAGATAAAGGAGTTCCCCAAGAGACAATCTTAACCTGCCTGTCTATATCAATGTTTTCAGAAAATAGTAAATCTCAATGATAATAGTGCTAATAGTGATGATGATTTTTTGCACAGGTAGGCTTTGACTTAGGAACAGTCATTTATACCTACCTCGGGGCTACTTATTACCGGTGTTTGAAGTTCTGACACTTGGCCCTCCCCACAGTCACCTGACCAAACTTTGGCACTAGGCCAAAGGCTACTTTTCAGCCATTTGTAGCATTCTGTGGTCATTTGACCATGTGTTACTATGTTTTGCTGAAAACCAACATTTACTTCCAGTCTTTGGCAAAACCGCGCCCATAGCAAATCATTGGCAATTAGCAACTATGGTAATTTACTTTCCTACTGCAAAAAAACCTGGGTCAGACCATGTTCAGGGTAAGAACCAATATTATGTGTTTCTTAAAACTGGAGGAGAGCAATGATTAAATATATACTAATTGAATAATGGTTTATATAAAGACGGCACTGTATTGTGGTGTATTTTATTTACACCTTCCTTTCCTGTGGTTATGTGAAAATCATGGGGGGGGGGATTACTATTGAACCTATCAGCATCATGCCTTGCCACGTGTATTACTTAAATTTAAGAATGACAAAATTAACATTATCTAGTGAAGGAGAATTATCCCTCTGTGAAGCAGTGGAGAAAGAGGAAAAACAATTTCTTACACGTTTTCTAAATTACCACCTAGCTGAAATTATTATGTTAGACCCCCTGCCTCTTCCTATCAGAGGAAAACCTGGAATCCCTGAGTATATTAAGCCTTAAGGAAACTAAATGTCATTGTCATGGAAGGTGAAAAATGAAACTCACCTCTGAGGAGAAAGATCATACAGTTTATTAAAGCAAAGATAATTGGGTTCCAGCTTACAGAAAGGAGGATCGGAGAACAATAGAAAGATTAGACCTTTTATAAGAATTTTGAAATATAGAGTGGCAAATGCTAGAGCTCTGATTTGGTGTCAAGAGTTTAGTGCCACAGAAGAAAAATAAGTTTTGTTTACCTAAGGGGTGTGGGGGAAACACCGTGCTTCCAGAGCTGGAATTTGCGTGTCCTTGCTAACAAGTAGTGAAATACTGATGGGCTCACTTCTGTGTCAAATTTACATAGACTGCAGTTTTGCTAAATATACTGTTGACCTTTTCCTTAGAGAATTGCACATGGCCTATCTCTGCTGCTTTAGTCAATTTCATTATGCCTTTGTTAAGATTAACAAATCTTATTTCATTTCGGCAAGGAAAGGAATGGGTGGCATTGTTTCGGAAAGGGAATTGTTTCCTTAGGTATTATGGGCTTTTGCAAATAGAGAAACTGGATCTAGGCCAGAGTTCCCCAAAGCAGTCAATATTAACCCCCAAAGTTTGATTAAACTGTTCAAAGGGTTGATAAATATCTGGGGAGGGGGTCAAAAAAGGTTGATATACATCTTGAGGATCATAGGTATTCAATAAATGATGCAATTGGGGTCAATTACTTTTTTGGAGTTTTGGTTGCATTCCACACCAGTCCCAAGTTCTGAGCATGAGGTGGCTAGCAATGAGCTGTTACACAAGGTTGGAGGGTCAGCCACCAGCAGGAGGGGTCTTGAGTTGTCATTATGCTTATTATGGTTAGTAATGTTTAGATTGGATTTGGCATTTTTATCTACTTATTGATTCCTTCCATAGGACCTGGGATAGATAGATGTTGCTTGATAGTGTTAAAAATATGTTGCAGGATGTAAGCTGTTCCAAGTAAATCTGCCTTTTGCAATTGATTGATGATTTATTTGTCAATGCTGATAATGTTCAACTGGTGCTCCATTTGTTTTGGAATTGCTTAAGGTACCTAATACTATTGGTATTATCTTTGCTTTCTTTTGCCATTGTCCCTCTACATCTATTTGAAGATACTTGTATTATTATTATGGTTTATCTTCACAGTCAGCCAGATGTTCAGTCTGGATTTGGCATTATCAAGTCCTTCCCACGGACCTGGAATAGGAAGATATTGTTCGATGATGTTAAAGGCCTTGTCACAGTATGTAAGCTGTTCCAACCAAAGCCACCTTTTGCAATTAACAGGTGGCAGTTTTCTCAATGTTGATGATGTTCAGATGGTACTCCAGATGTTTTGGGATTGCACACAAGGCACCTATTACTATTGGTACTATCCTTGCTTTCTTTTGCCAGTCATTAATATTATTACTCATAATACTATTACCGGTAGTTAAAGTAGTATTTATTAAACTATTTTCATATAATAAATGTTTCAGGGTTGATGAAAAATTTGAACTTCGTGAGTTGAGTTTGGGAACCTCTGATCTTAGATTCTGTCACATCCTCAAGGCAGAAGGGATGCCCTATTTTTTTTTATTTCAGCCATAACTCCATCATAGATATCTTTCCTACAATTGTCATCCAAGAAGACAAATAAAACAAACAGCTGCTAATATAGGTAATGATAGAATGTATCTCTAGTTAATTTTTAAAAAAGGAGTATAATTTTATCAATTCCTGGTTTTGTGAATCTTGTTATTTCATTAGTTTAGGTTTCATATCACCAGTAGACTATGCTCTGTTATTATGGATTGGGTTCTCTAGTATCATAAAAATTCAAGCATAAATGACAGTTCATATATACTAAACCAGCTGATCTGATTTGGTGAAAATAACTTTTTTTCCAAGATATTCAATATATAGGAAAAGAAGATGGCAGCAGCAGAATGTGCATATGACTGTACATGTTCACTTGAAGTTGCAGGAGAGCTGACACACGGTCATGTGTGTTTAGAACTGGCCATACTATAAAGTAGTTTTTGCTGAATACTTCAGATACCTCACTTTGATAATTTGATCCTGCATTTGTAAAGCTCATTAGCAGAAATAAAAGTAACAATTAAAGCAAAGATCATATTCAGCCCTTTATCAACAAATCACAAAGGGGCTCTGCTGTCACATTGTGCTTTATATTGACTGATCATATAGAAGGAGAGATGGAGATATAGATAATTAGATAGATAACTAGACAGACAGAGAGACAGACAAAAAAATCTCCTTCCTTCATCATGTTTGCCTGACAAAAAATATTCCTATAGCTCCAAAAAAAAAAGTTGATTACTAATCTATTTAATTGCCTGAGTATCTGGAGTATTTTCTTATCAGAATAATCAGTTGTCTCAACCATACTGTGGGTTAGCATTTGATAAGTGAATAAATCTTGTTGAAAATGTTCCATGGTGGGCCAATACATTTAAGAAAAAAAAAAAGCCAAAAGGAGCCTGCATATGTTTATTTATTTTCTCCCAAAACATCTTTACCAGTGGTGGGATTCAAATAATTTAACAACTGGTTCTCTGCCCTAATGACCGGCTGGGTAGGCAAGGCTAGGTGGTCATGTGACTGGGTGGGTGTGGCTGGGGTGGGCATGACATGGGACTCGTATGGTGCTAAGGCAGGTCTTCCCTGAGACCCTACCTCACTCTCATTATACAGGTAATTCTCCAGTTACAAATATAATAGAGCCTGCCAATTACATTTGTAACCCGGAGTTTCATTTGATAGAATCACATTAAATGAATGTGATCACTCCCTGCTTTCCCCAATGCATTTGTTAATCAAATGCCCAGGTCTTTAAATGAGGTATTGCAGGCTAGGGAACAGCATGTCAGGCCGAGTGCTGGAGCAGACCATCTAAGGCTTCCCCCAATCCACTGAACTACCTCATGCTTCCCTGGGGTCCCCACAATTGCTTCCCCCACCCCATCCTGCCCCACTGGGTCTCCACACACCGGGCCTGCTTTGCTAGCATCTCAGATTCCACTTACCCACCCATTTCCAGTTCTCATCGCCTCCCAGCCTTCCGAAACACTCATTTTCTCAATCATCCTTTTTCCGCTCCTTTTGTGTTTCCTGCTGGTCTAATTTCACCCTCGTCACTTTTGCTCTCCTCATTACTTGCCACACGCACCCACTCTGAGTCTTTCTTTCGTTTTAGCTGCCCCTCCGGAATCTAAATTCTTCTTCCTCTCACTTATCCAAAAGTTTTGTAAATTTTGTAACATTTAAGTCCTCCGCTCTCACCGTCAATCTTCACCCCGTGCTCACTCTCTGCTTCCTGATGTTCTCGCTCGGGGCGTCAGGCCTCTGAGTCAGCCGTATTGGTTGTCTTCTTCCACATTCAGATTAAGGGTCCTTCTTGGTGTGGTAGGAGACTGCACCTCTCCACACCCCTTCCAAAGACTCCCCTCTTTCTTACCGGTCCCACCAAGACCGATCCTTTCCCTTAACGGACACCGAAACTCTGGAAAATCGGCACTGGGTATGAAGCGATCTTTCTCTGTGCCGCTTCGACCCACGTTACCACCGAAAGTCATACCCACCCATTTCCCATGGATTATTTACTTTTTAAAGATCTCCAGAGGTCCAGAAGATGCTGACCCACTGGCAGAGAAGCCAAAGTGTTTTATTCAGATGATGGCAAAGCTGTAAGAACATGTAATCTAAGGAAAACATTTTCACCAGCTTCTGAGTAGAAGAATTTCCCTTGGGGTCATGTGGCCAGCAGGCCTCCTGCTTCAGGACAGCTTCAGCTTTGCAATCCTCAAATTGCTTTGTCAGGGTTACTACTAAAAGCATCCATGGAACAACTCAAAAACAACATGTAATGAATCAGTTCTGTTATCAGTTTGCCTTGGCAGAGAATAGTTATCTTTGTCAAGATGGCCATTGTGACATAGAAATATCAGGATTTCTGTCTAAACATGAGACAGAATAGAAAGTATAATCATAACCTATCACTGAGAATAGAAAAACCTGTCCAGGTGAAACACTATGGCTGAATTCATCATTGCAAGATTATAGCTGCCACAGTATTAGGAACAAAAACAGATCTCACTGTGCTTTAAATAGATGATTTTTCAGATGTGGTGAAGAAAAATCATAAAACTGAATAAGATTTCCTTAAGAGAAAGTATACAAGACCAAATAATGAAGAGAAATCAAATTATAATATGATGCCAGACTAGTTTACATGCTTGAAGTTCTGGGTTACTTTCATATTATTGCTTCCATATGTTAAAGAGCAATTTCTTAGAATGCATTCATTACACCTGCTTCATTGACTTTTAATAGTTTGACACACTATGTGCCTAAACTCAGTCTTCAGTCCATCTTAAAATGGAACTTCATCAACTGTAGCTTCTGTAATTAGAAAATAAAGTCTTATGAAATGTAAAGGAAATCTCTTCCCCAGCCATTAATCCAATAAATGGGCTCTACTACAAAGAGGGAGAGAGCACACAAGAGATACACAGTATAAAAGTTTGAATGATTGAAAGTTCTTTGCAGTTGCTTGTTTGTAGACTATGTAGAGTATGAACAATCCTACAACATTTATGTAGCCTTAATGTAACAGTCAGACAGTGTCGACTGGCGACCCCCAGGGGGAGGGCCTTCTCTGTGGGAACACCCGCCCTCTGGAATGAGCTGCCCCAGAGGTCCGGAGGATCCCGGACCTGCGTAATTTCCATCGCGCCCTTAAGACCTTTTTATTTCAGCAAGCTGGGCTGGACTGATTTTTGATTTTTAATTGATGGGCTCATTTGGTTTTAAATTTGGGGGATTTTAAATTTGGTTTTAAATTTAGTTTTAATCATGGGCCAAATGATTAATTTGTTTTAATTACTTTTAACTTTTGTATCCTTGTGTTTTATTTCTGGCTGTGCACCGCCCTGAGCCCTTCGGGAGAAGGGCGGTATATAAATATTATTATTATTATTATTATTATTATTAT
>JANHZT010001101.1:95208-106181 GCA_032468215.1 Stegonotus admiraltiensis
CATCCCCTCCCCTTCCTTCCTGTGCCCATATCCCAACATCAAGGACATACAACATAAAAAAATAAATAAAAAAAATAGAACACATAAAAAATAAAAAAGAGTAAAAGAAATAACAAACAACAAATAACAAATATTCCACATCAACCCCCACGTCCTCATTCGATCTCCGCCTCCGTCAGGAGAGTGTGGGGGGGGGACATGTTCATGGTCGGGTCACTTCTTTGGGAAGCCTACTTGAATTTATCACTCAAAAGAGCAGAGAATGAAAATGATAACTGCCGGCACTCAGCTTCTTGCATTTTTTCAAGGTCGTCCGCCTTTCCATCTCGATCTCCTTTGAGAAATGAGATGCAGTATCTCTCTCAAGTGTGAACTTTGGCTTGGGAAAAGTTAAACTTTCCTGTAACGAAGAGACTAACATGAAGTGTAGAGAAGTTGGATGATACTAAAAACATTTAAGGAAGCTGAATAGTGGGGGATAGAATAAGTAGTATTTCTTCACAGAACAGATAGTTTCACAATGGTGCTTGGTGGCATCATATATTGTTGAAACAGGAGCTGACTTGTAGGGGCTCTGAAAGGACTTGGTAAATTTATGGAAGTGAAAATTCTATGCTATACTAGTTATGAAAGCTGCATGTTATCTCCAATTTTGCAAGGGGGCATGACTTAGAATACGAGTGTCAGACAGCCATTACATTCATGCTTATTTTGGGAGTTCTCCAGCGGATCTGGGCTGATCAGGGTAGGGAGAAAAAACCTGACGCAGCAGTTCTGGATTCTTTTGATCTTAATTTTTAGAAACGCCAGCATATATTGTATTACAGTATTGTAGTATTGTAGTATGATGCAATGGTTGTATTTTTTTTTAAGACATGGGAAAGCAAAACTGGAGCAGAGGAAGGCGGCGGCAGAAATGGAAAATGTTGTGAACAGGATAAAGAGACTCAATCCATCAGATATTTTTGCCATTCCAACTCAATTTACATTCAGAGAAAAACATTCAAGGCAGAGAACCCAAGAGCACATGCAGAGATTTTTTTTTCTCCAGTGTATGCTTTTGTGGGACTAATAAAATACTGCTGAACAATTTAATTGAATGTGGTCTTGAACAGCAACAACAAAATGAGATTTATCAAATTTACTTAGAGCTTTATTGAAAAATCATTCTTCCCTAACATGCAAGCGAAAGGAGAATATATGAATAAATAAACTGAAGAGCAATGCCTGGTAAAGTAATCATAATCCTGTTTGAAATGCAATCTAAATTTTAAACATTCAACCTCTTGCACTTTTGATGTTCATAGTAAGATCTTTTCACCTAAACCTGTTAAACCTGTTATTACTTTTAGTCTATTTATACATTTTCTACAAGTAAATGGGTTGTAATGTCTATTGGGACAATTTGTTATCAGGGCCCGA
Source organism: Stegonotus admiraltiensis (assembly GCA_032468215.1). NCBI lineage: Eukaryota > Metazoa > Chordata > Lepidosauria > Squamata > Colubridae > Stegonotus > Stegonotus admiraltiensis. The sequence goes on from JANHZT010001101.1 coordinate 96,631, forward strand.
CCAAATAACAAAATTCCACAAAATAATTTCACAAAGCAAATTATACCAATACAATCATAACTTTATTCTTAGACCCTTCTCAAACAAGTGTATTGCCATTCATTGAGCAACAAAACAGACTTTACTGGCAATAATATAATTTCAGGACTATCAAAACAGCTTTCATCAAGCATGTTCAGTTACACAAGAATAATTTAAGTTCTGAGCTTACTTGTGTTGATTTAAATCCTTAAATCCTTATGTGATCATAATCTATTTAAAATGTAATTGTTTCAAGGATCCATATTACTAAATAATATTTACACATACTTGGAGAAAACACTGCATTACTTAATTAAAGTATAAGCTATATTTCCTTTCCCCTTGTTACCTTTTCTCTGCTGATTCTTGATTAGTACAATATCCAGAAAAATCCTGCTAGATCAAGGTAAAACTCTTACCATTTAAAAAGCAAATAATTACATGTTATAGACTGGAAATTATACAATGATCATTGTTTGATACAATTGTGATTAAAGGGTTTTAATATATACAAACTCATGACTGGGTATTAATATTACCATTCTTTAGTTAACACACTACCAACACTTTTACATCATATAACTATTCTAATGATTAACATGTTTTGTTTTTATCCATTTAGTTGTATCAGACTCTTGGTGACTTTATAGGCAAGTGTTCTCCATGCTACTTTGTCAAGCAGACCTTCTTTCAATTGTTGTATGTTCAACTTTGGGTCAGATTTGATGTTATCAAGTCAGCGTGTTCTTTGCTTACCCCTTCTTCTTTGTCCACTAAAAAGTCCTAGCGTCATTGCCTTCTTCAATGAATTTGCATGCATAACATGGCTAAAGTAAATCAGACGTAGTCTTATGATTTTAGCTTCCATTGATGTGCATAATTAGCATAAGTTCATCCAAATTTCACTTACAGTTTTATGGCATTCTTAACAATAAAGTGTCATCTCAATACATATTTCAAAAACCAAAACAAAAGTAGCGTAGATTAAATAGAAACATACTCTGATCCTGACAATTTCCTCTGATAGTTTGATTTGTAAGTAAAGGGTTTGATTGAGAGATTTAAATGCTATGGAGAATTATTTCTGTGGATACAGGCAGGACTAGCACCAGTCATACTTTCCTCTGACAATGCTATGCCCCATTATGTCTCATAGCTGGGCCCAGTCTACACAATCAAAGGCCTTGCAATGGAGTGCAGTAAATGTAAGTCTCCTTGTGGTATCTTCTTGCTCCTTATCCATCTTATGTAAAGTATCTGCTCTCTTGTCCTTCTGCCTTTTCTGAAAAGTTTGTTTACATGAGGAATCAGTCAAGTGTTTCAATAATTTGCATGGTCTAGGATCTTTATTTTGTAAACACATAAATCTTTTTCAATTTTTAGACTACACTGCCTTGTTCCATATTTAGAGCTATTAGCACTTTAAGTGCTGCCAGTCCTACAGGAAAAACAGTTCACGGCTATTTCATCTATGCATGGTGTCTCCCTATTGACAGATGGTACAAGAGACCTAATGTCTGCTAAAAGAATTTTAATTTATGCTATGGTAAAAAATATGCCTATATACAATATTTGTAGAATATAGCATATCCTAAGATTAATGGTGATTTGATTTCTTTATTAACACAAATAAAGAATTAAATTAATAGGATTAAAAAGTATCATTAGACCTAAATGGTTCTCACATGCTTTATGAGTTTAGTCTTATTAGAAGATACTAAATAACTACAAACAGAAAAGTGCCTAAAAAGTATACATGTGTTCTGACCTAGCCTTCCTTAGAAAGTATAAAGCACAATCTTAGTCCTGGCAAAACCTCTTTTATTTACACGGCTGTGAATTATGGTCATTCACAGTCCTCAAGGCTTCACAGTCTTTCAGGGGAATGTTTATAAACACCCACCTTATCTCCCTTGGAATACTGCCAGAGAACTAATTGCCAAACACAGGGCAAGGCCAAACTTGGCACTGAGTCAAACAGAACTTTTCGAAGCTTGAACCAACCAGAAGAACTAATTGCTTCCTGCAAAAGCTCACGTCCCGTTTGCACCTCTTTTATGTCTTATGGGAGGGACCAATCATCTCCAAGCCTTACTCCCAAGTCGACCCTGTTTTCTTAACTGTTCTTGTCTTCTGGCAGCTCTGCGCATGCGCACACTGGGAACAGGCTCCTGCTGTTCTTTTGCCTCGCTGATGTCAGACTCCGGAGGCAGCACATTACAATCAGATGGCCTCCTATGCAGAGCTCTCATCTGAGTTTTCCCCAGCCCCCAGGACTGGCCCAAGTTCCTCCCCAAGCTCCTCACTGTCCAACACAGCTGCAAACTCTGCTGGCCACTGGCGGGCCACAGTAACATGGAAAACAATAGCTTGCATCCACGGATGAATTGTCTCTGATATCATTGCAGTCTTTCATATTCAACACCAATCAAATTGTGAGGAACTAGTGGGCTAATAGGCTGTGATATAGGACATTTTTCCAGCTACTAGCTGGCATATTTAGAGAGAAGTGGTTGTTCTCAGTGGCAGACTAAGGCTCTTAGGTGCCCTAAGCACTGACAAATCTTGGTGCCCCCCCCCTTTGTTTTTTACAAATCTTCATTGGTCTTTTTTTCTTTTGCAACTTTGTGGTGTCCCCTTTGGGCCTGGTGCCCTAAGCACATGCTTAGTCTGCTTAATGGTTAATACACCACTGGTTGTTCTTTAGTGCATTTCTTGCAGTGCATAGACAACTGAGTAGGAATTGACTGAGCTTGTATATAACAGACATTTTCTCTTGTAGCTGCTTCTGCTCTTTAGAATATCTTGCCTCCCATTCCCCCATCCCACCCCCATGAGGTCAGCTCCAACCCTCCTGATCTTCAAAGAGCTTAAAGACCCAGCTCTGCTAGTTGGCTTGTACCTCCAATGTGTGTGTGTGTGGGGGGGCTTCACATTGGGGGAGGTTGATAGATTAAGAACAGATGCCACCTCTCCCCATCTTAGTCTACTCCCTCCCTCCCAGTGGTGAAATCCAAATTTTTTTACTATTGGTTGTGGGCGTGGTGTGGCTTGGTGGGCGTGGCAGGGGAAGGATACTCCAAAATCTCCATTCTCTCCAGAACCTGTCAGAACCTGCTGGATTTCACCCCTGCTCCGTCCACATATTTTAGTTGTATTTTTATATTTTATTTGTATTGTCTATGGAGAACTTTTTGGAATTGTTGAAAGGACTGTGTTGTAGACTGGAGGGTTGTCATATCCCTCCTCCTGTTGTGAGAGGGCTGTTCAATTTTGACATAGCTTCTTTGACTGCCCCCTCTTCCAAACTAGCAGTCCTCCCTGTCCAAAATGTGGACTTTTCTGTCTTCAAAATGTGGCCTTTGTCTTTTATATGCAGATGGACTGCTGAATCTAGTCCTGATGGTTTTGTTCTCCTTTATTTGTATTGTTTATAGGTTTTGTATAATTTTATCTTTTTAACACTGCAAGCTGCCTAGGCTGCCCTGTGGTAAGATGGCAGCCAATACATTTATAATAAAAATTATTAATAATTTTTATTATAAATTTAAATAGATATATGTACCAGAATTTTTTTTTAAAGTTTTGGTGAAGAAGCAACCATGTGAGTCTCAGTAGCAATTGGAAGCAGCATAGCCCAAAGAAAGGGTTACTAATTCACTCAGAATCAGATATCTGTCTTGAACTTTTGAAAGGAAAAAGCTTTTGCAGCTGACAATAATTTAACAAGATTTTGTAAAGTCTGATAAATAACTGAGAAACTTGCATTTACATATATAAAACTATGTAGTGCATGAAATGACACTTCTTTTTCCGTTAAATGTCATGTTAAATGTCATAAAATGTCATAAACTCTTACCGTCCTGGGCTTTTGAAAGTTAAGATAAAATTATTGACAGCACTCTGTTTTGGAGATATCTATTCTTGTTAGGTTTATCATATAAGTACAGATAAGCCTCAACTTCTGACCACAACGGAGCCAGAAATCATAAATCATTATGGTTGTAAGTCAAGGAAATCACATGACCAAATTTAATTTTATGGCTGTTTTACAATGATCATAAAGTGAGTCACTGTGGTCATAGAGCAAATCATGTGGCTGCTAAGTGAATCATGTGGTTGTTAAGCAAATCCATTTTTCCAAATTGGCAGTTTTTGCCAGTAAGTAGCTTTTAAGTCTATCAAAACTTTGAATGGTCATTAAACGATCAGTCATATTACTGGACCTGCACTTAAATTTTAAAATTATAGGTATTAATGCTGTCATGCTGGCTATTTTTTCTGTAGGTAATAAAATATATAATTCCAACAATTGAGCTGCAGATCAGCAGTTCATCAGCAGTTCTTGGCAAAAAACCTGGTTGTTTTAAAATACAGCTTTGCTCATAGCTTAGTACACAATCATTAAAAATTTGCTGTTGAGCCATATCTTTCTGTTGAAGATTCATATAAAAAAGGGGCAGAGCTTCGATAGTGTGGTTGCAACCACCATCTTGACTTCATCACATCAGTATAAAAAAGTTTCAATAAACTTTATTTGCATCACAAGGTAAACGACTTTTCAAAGCTCTTCTGCCCGAACCTCAGCAATCATTTGTCAGCAATAAGGAAATTTTTCACTCCATACATTAAGCATCATCCTAGACAGAACTGGTATTATGGTACATTACATATTTTCATTTCCAGCATTATATCTCTGTCATCTTCTCTGTTTTTAATATATTGTTTCCAGTTGGTATTAGGCTGGAATTTTTTTTAATGGTTCCATCTTGTCACATTTAATGTTTCCATGAAAAAATGAATGGCTTCTAATTTGTTCTCTTTGACTCTTTGTGGCGTTGGATATTACATAGAAAAGTAGAATGCAGAAGTCCATGGAAAAGGAGGATTCTTGTGAAAATTGGAGGCACCTGGCTACCTATTTTCTCTCCCATTTGAGCCTTTTCATCAATAAAATAGCAACCTTGGCACAGGTATGAGAAAAGAGTTGAGTTTTTGGAGCTCTGCAGGTACCTCCACAGTTATGTGGAGGTACCTCTGCAGGTACCTCCAACCTTCACAGTTATGATCTGTGGTTGAATTGCATGCATATGTCATATGACGAAGGATTAATATAGTCAAACTTAAAAGTAAATAGCACTTGAGTAAGACCATTTAACATGAAATGTATTTAAATTGATAAAAAGGTAAACATAGAGGAATAGCTATAAGAAGTTATGTAACTGCTTCTAATAATATTTGGACCTTATACTTCACTTTGGATATTTCAAACCATCTTCATTCATGCCTTCTCTTTCCTCTTTAAATCAAACAGAATGCAATTCTGTAACTAATTTTATAGGCTAACAAGGTATGATAGCAATTAAATCAAAATATTACAGAAAGGTCACAAGAAGTTAATCAGCCACTGTTATAAAGATATTCTTGGTCACCAACCTCACCTGAATCAGCCACCAACATAAACCTTATTTCACATATTTGAATGGGTAGTCCATGCCAGCCCTGTCTTCTGTTATTGTATTACTATATCCACGTAGCTTTAAAGAATAACCATTTAACAAAAGAGCGCCTTCCAATGAATATTATATATTAGTGGGACATGGGGAAGAGGCAATTGGCTAAATATCCTGTTTAGCCACTTCAGATTGTTTGTCTAAATATGTGAAGAGGTATGCTTATACCCACTTGGGGGTACAAGATTTCAAACAACATTTGCAGATTAAAAATAGAATAGGTACCATTAGCATTTTCAGTCCATGCAAGAACACAGGACAAAGATCAAGGTTTGCTGCTAATCTGCTTAGAATCCACTTGCTTAACGTCTGTGCTTTTGATGCAAATGAATAAGGGCCCCACTTGTTATAACATATGTATGCAAACATTAAGCATGCAGAGCAAATCTAATTTAGGCCAGGATCTCTTATATGAAAGTCATGTGTTCACATATATTCAGACAGCTGGAGGGCTTATAGATAAAGGACACCCATTCATTAATATGTATGATATATCCATGAATATGAAATAAAGAAGTAATTAAGGATGAATGTGAAAGGAGATTGCTAAAGATGGAAAAAAGCAAACTGGTCAGAACAAATTGTGGAAATTGCCAAGAAGAGAAGCCAAAGTCATGAAAATCTAAGAAGGAACTTAGAGTTTCAGAAAGCGGTTAGAAGACACAAGAAGCAATATTGCAATGACATCTGTAACGATACTGAAGATGGAAACAGACATGGAAAAAATAAGGGAAGTCTTTCAAAAGATCTCCAAACTCCTCCTCCTCCTCCTCCTAATCATCTTCATCATTCTATTTTGATGATGCCAACATCTGCCTATCCCAAGTTCTTGGGAAAGATTTGATAAGTGGATAGAAATGCCAAATCCTGTCTAAACAACTGATTGACTTTTGTATAATAGATGTGGCAGTAGATGGACATAGCAGAATAGAAAAGAAAGAACTGGAGAAAATCACAATATACAAACATCTGCAAATAGAAATAGAAAGACTTTGACAAAAATGCAAAGATAATACCAATAGTAAAAGGTGCAATCCCAAATCAACTGGAGCACTACTTGAACACCATTGGTATTGACAAAACCATCAACAGTCAATTGCAAAAGGCAGCTTTACTTGGAACAGTTTACATCCTGCAATAGTATCTATAATACCTTCAACAACAACGTCTACCTATCCCACATCTTTGGGAAGGATTCAATAACTGGATAAAAACATGTTTTATCTAAACAAATATGTTTAGTCCAGCCTAAACATTTGACTGATTTTTCGCTGTCTGTCTCTGTCTCTGTCTCTGTCTCTCTTTCTGTCTCTCTCTTACTCCCTCAAACACATTTAGAAACTGCCCATCTCCCTCCCAGAGGAACTCTGAGTGATGTACAAATCACATTAAAAACATAAAACTGCATATAAAATTTAAAAATATGTAACAGATGTAAGTATAGTTAACATTCAATATTAATTAATTAAAGTTAATTAAAAGGAAGGAGGAAAGCCTTCAGGGTACTAATGGCTTTGTGCTTCACTGTGAGCCCCAAATGAGATAGCAGAGACATGTCTTTAGATATTTTTGAAAGGCCAGGAAGCAGGGGCTGACCTCACTTCTGGGGGAGAATGTTGCAAAGAATGGTGGCACCAACAGAGAAAGCTCTCTTCCTGGACTTCACCCAGGTCAGAACTCTTTAACTGACAATTCAGACAGAAAGACAGTCCTATAGAGGTACCTTGGCTTCATGTCATATAAGGCTTTAAAGGTCATAACCAAAACTTTGAATTGGACTCATAAGCAAATGGGCATCCAATGCCGCTCACACAGAAGAGGTGTTACATGCATTGTTCTTTGGGCGCCCAAGATTATTTGTGTAGCCATATTTTATACCAGCTTAAGCTTCTGGATTTTTTTCAAGGGTAGCCCCATGTAGAGCACATTGTAATAGTCCAAATGGGAGATGACCAGGGCATGAGTGACTAGCAGACAACAGTAACTCTTAGAATTCTTAGCCAGAAGGATCAATTACAAAGGTTTGTCTCCCAAATTGTCCTATTCCTAATTTTAATCAGTCCCTCCCTCTCAAAATGAAAATGGGCTGAAAAATCATGATGCCCCTTTTACTCTTCTGGTGGTATCACATATGGTCCTCCCACAAGGATATCTTCAGGGAGAATCAACAGCATTAAAATGGTAGGTGTTAACAGGCAATTGAAACCTTGCCCCACCCACACATACACCCACACACTTTAAATGGTTCATGGACAGTTCATGAACATAAAAAGAATGGGACTCTGATTGTCCTAATCATACCTGCCATCTTGACAGTTTTAAGCCCTCCCCAACCACATATGCCAATGTCCTTCAAGTTATTGAGGCAGTAAATTGTGTATGTTTACTCCAGCACTGTAAGGAAGCCAAAATTATTTACACTTATACTTGCTTTTCTCTTCTCTTTCCCCATTTATTTTTACAAACATATTCAAACCAACAAATATCAGCATTTTACATCCCTCTGTGTAATGTATGATTTCTAATCTCTTTAATATTGAGCACTGAAATCCTAAGAATGATTAATACATGTTAGTTCTAGCATTTAATATTTAAAAAGGTACCTTAGAGTCTTATCATCGCAATGTCTATTTCCAGCCAAAATTGGTTGAAATATCCTTTAAAAACCAACATAACATTTACGGAGGAATATTTCTTTTACTTAAGCTCAGCATCAAAGTGAACTGTTACTTATTGCAAACTATTGAGTGGACAGCCACTCAATAGTTTGCAAGGTTTCAAAACAAGCCTCCAAATATATAAACTGCAGATCTGGGAAGTGTTTGAAGAAGTTACGCTTGAAATGTAAATGCTATAGCTCTTTTTTATAATTCCTAACTAAAAGAACAGTGGCTCCAAATAATCTAGTAAAAATAATCTTTCAATAGATGTGACTTAATTTATTTAATTATTTTGACTTTTTGCTGTCTGCATACCTTCACATACAGATATAAAGATTGACGGATTCAAACACATTTGGAGAAGCCAGTCATCTCACTTTTCCCTTATGTATTTGCTTGATGAAAGAAAATTTCATAAGTGATAAACATGAAGCGATACAATACAAATATAATCTGGGTCTAAGGGAAAAAAATACAAAATATTGCTCTCATTGTTCTCAACTGTTTTTTAAATAGCACAGATCATGGTACTCAGATTAATGGATGCATGATTTAAACATAACCCTTACAAAGAAACAAACTTCAAACACTAATTGCAAAATTAAATTTTGTATGGTAGCAGGAAAACGCAGTACGAAATAAAATAATTGAGCATTTCAAACAATATATCAGTAGTTTTGGAGTAATTATATGAAAGTTGTGTTTGTACAAGTCCCTGAGCCACAAATTAGCAAGTAAAATTACAGAGCTAATTTGAGAGAGTGCCTTTCTCCAATTGTGTCTACCCAGGTCAACAGATTCAATAGGACAGGCATTCAAGAGGTTCCATCAATTAAAGAGTGCCATCTGGATGGACCCAGGTGAACCCTTTTCTGTTGTGGTGCCTGTTGTTTGGAACATCATCTCCTTTGAGATTAGATTAGCCCCAACCCCAAGGCCTTGAAACCCTTGCTGTATCACTGGACATGGGGATTGCAATGAATTGAAGAAATTATGTGATGCCTATGTTGCTTATTGTTTGTTGGCTTTATCTTGGCTGCTGCTTATGCATGTATTATTATAACTTAAACTCCCTAATCAATTTACTTTTAGACTCAAAACATTCTGTATCAAACCATGGTTGAGAGGGGTAAGCCCTGACACCCTTGTTTTCCTCTCTTTTTTTGATATGCAGGTGGAGAGCACTGGCTGGAATAAATGCATCAATTGGGCAAACAATTGCCCAACACTCCCAGTGTTGGGAGTGCGCACCCGCTGTTTCCAAGAGGTGGTTTGCTCCGGCCCCCAATGCTTCTCTTGCTCCCCGGGTTGTTCGGTTTCTCAGGGCCCTAGCTTTCGACTGATGATGTGCAATGCC
>JANHZT010001101.1:113330-123733 GCA_032468215.1 Stegonotus admiraltiensis
GGCACGGAGAGAAGCAACTTTTAATTATCTTACTCCAACAGAACGAAAGGATAGTATCAGTGGTTAGCTAATTTTCAAGCACAAATAACATAAATGTGGTGAGGAATTTTATCACATTTTTCTAAGAAAATTCTCTGATAGATGTACAGATTAAGGCCTCTTTGTTGAGATGTTTTCAATTGGAAATTGAATACGATTTGCATTACCTGCAGAATTAAACAGCAAGAGCTTCATCCTTTTTTATTAGTACCTGGGAATAGTTACAAATTACAATGCAAACTGTTTATGAAGAATAGCCCCACTGTAGTTCACTTAGACCTAGACAAAAGATAATAGCTTTCATCACAAAAGCAGCAATGTACTTCCATGAAGTGTTGTTTAATATTTGTACCTTTTGCCTTTTGATTGTTTTTGTTAAGTTTATAAAATAAGCTGCCTTGAATCACTCTAAACTCTAGAGTGACAGTTCTTATAAATCTAATACATTTCTACTCCAGCTTCTCCTCTCTTTCTTCTTCCTGCATATCATATAGTAACCAGAAGTTCTATTAAGCAGAGACAGAATAGCAATAGCAGGTAACCAGGTATATCAAAAACCACAACAGATGAGATGTTTCTTAGGAATCCTTGACATATATTTTGGTTTCTGACAAATACTGATAAATATCTCTAGAGCAGTGGTTCTCAACCTTCCTAATGCTGTGACCCTTTAATACAGTTCCTCATGTTGTGGTGACCAACCATAAAATTATTTCTAAGACCATTGAAAATATGTGTTTTCCGATGGTCTTAGGCGACCCCTGTGAAAGGGTCATTCGACCCCCAAAGGGGTCAAGACTCACAGGTTGAGAACCACTGCTCTAGAGAGTCTAACAAACATACATGATATATATGTATTTTTTAGACCCTCTAGAGATATTTATCAGTTTTTTTTACAGAAACCAAAAGTCATAAGTGTCTGAAAGTAACTATTTCTCAGACTTTATAATTTAAAACTTGTTCAGTTCAATGCAACATACAGCTATAAAATGAATTAGCATGCCGTTTGTTCTCTTTCTAAATTTGCTTGCAAAAGGAAATGAATTAATGTTAACTTACTATGCTAAATATTATATCATGTTTATTGTAAATGAATATTCAACTACATTTATTTCTATTCTGTTCAATCAAAATATGTACTATATTTATAAGTGACAGATCTAACAATGCATTCAAAAAAATAAGGTTAGAAGTAAAGTCTTCTCTTATTTTATTTAATAGAAGCCTGTGTCAAAATATAAAACATGTTATATTTAAAATGACAAAGATTTTTTTCCAGAGGGAAAATATTTGAGCACTGAATATGTTCTAGAGAACTTTTGTAACCCTATAATCTCTCTGGCCAGTTTAAATGTTTTCATGCTATTTCTCTTTCATGGGAGTGAGAGGAAACTGGAAGTAATATAAATAAGATTTTGACTGAAACTTTTAAAGCTTGGGATACATTTTCTTTAATTCACTTTTGTTGGAAATTTCTGGCAGCCAGTCAGAAATTTAGTCTCGCTGTACTTACTAGTACTCTTAACACATGATTGAGAACGAGGTTATTCTATTTTTGAAAACATGTTTTGTACTTCAGATCGCCAACATCCAATTTCAGTAAATGGAAAAAAAAATGCTGCAGATGTCTGAGTTCAAGGGGAAAGCAGTCAAAATTAACCGTCTTAAATTTTTGCTGTTGAAAGAGACATATTTTTTTTTATTCTGAATCTTGAAAAAGTTTGGCATTTTAATGACCATTTCATAATCCTGCCCTGCATCATTGTTGCTCTTATTTTGAACTAAACATTTTGCTTCCTCCTATAAAAAAATTGGTAAATTCACAGAGGTCAGCGATTTGTATGATTTGTTCAAACAACAAAAAGCTCCTCTTACTGCCCCCATAATTATCTACAGTATGCTGCAGGATTATCATTTATAAATAGTCCTTGATTTATGACCACAATTAGAGCCAGAACTTCCATTGCTAAGTGATGTGGTTATTAAGTGAATCACCACATGACTGCACCCAATTTTAAGACTTTTTTTTTGCCATGGTTGTTAAGGATATCAATGCAATCAATATGTGAATCATGTGGCCGTTAAATGAATCCACCTTCCCCCATTGACTTGACTTATAGAAAGTCATCTAGGAAGTTTGCAAATCACAATCACATGACCCTGGGACAATGTAACCATCATAAACATATACAACTTGCTAAGCGCCCAAATCAAATTGCAAGCATAGGACTTCCCGGGACACTGTGACAGTCGAAAATGTAAAGATTGGCCACTTTTTTCAGTACTATCAACACTGAACAGTTGCTAAATGAGTGATCATAAGTTAAGGACTATTTGTACCGAAGCCATGCCTTATCTTATTTTCAACTCTCAGAATTAGTTGATTTGTGTATTGCATTGTAAGGCAATAGATTCTATTATTTTATAATAGAATCTATTATAAATAGAATCTAGATATAGAATCTAATAGAACATAAAATATTATGTTAATTATTTTAAAGTTTATTTCAAACACATCAACATTCAAATGATAACAGAAGATAATATTTTGTATAGTGGCTTAAGAAACTTGACAGTAAGATTCTTTCCTCATTCTAAATCAAAGACCAAAAACCACCCCAGGATCCCACAAAGATGATCCAAAGGCAAACATTCAGAGTTGGTGGGATGGGGTGGGTGGACTGTGAAAACACCCAGGCTCTGCTATAATTTTATAAAGAAAAATGAGAGGGAATCAAGACAGGCTTAGAATAGAGATGTTGTTAAAGGTTAAGCTCAGTCATGTGTCCGCTGCAGTTGAATAAACTATATTATACCAGGTTAAACTATTCTGCTATCAGTTATCAGATTCAGTACAGTGTTATCTCTTCAGCACAAGCTTACTAAGTTTTTAGAAATCAACTCCTCAAATATCATCAGCTGTTTGACTTCTCTGGAGACTCCAGTGATGAACCTGAGACTTTGGCATGCAAACAGAGTGCAGTCCATTCTGGGTATTGAAAGGCTATGGAACAAATATATAGGCTTCCTATATATTTACAAGAGTAAATATATAGGAAGCCTAGCCTTATTTTTATTATTTTGGTTTTTTTATACTAAGACTGATATGTAACAGTATGTGGGATGACCTTGGGATACAGGGAAGAGATGCTGCCTAGGAAACAACCAATTAAGTATGTAGGGAAGGAAAAACCAGACAGGAAACAGATTGGATTTATTGCAAGACTACACATAAGCAGAATCTTGCAAGACTGAAATTTCAAAGCAATTATCATGGACTCCCGGTGACTAACATCATAAGAACTTGAATACAGAACAACATAATTTATAAAAACACAATAGAATCAGATGATTGTTTATCTGGAGCAATAAAAATCAGTAAGCACTTATTAAAGCTATAAAAGATCTGTTTTCACCAGTTTCCATAATGGCAAAAGGCAAGTGCCAACCTAGCATCAAGAAGGAGACTACTCTCTAAAGTAGAAGTCATCCCCAAATGGATGCTTTTGGTCTTCAGCCCACCTGACTTCAGAACACTGGAGAACCATGAAAAGCTTCTTCTAGATTCTAGAAGGTACTTATCACAAAGAAGAAAAGTAAAGTCAAGAGTCAGGAGCATCTATAGTTCCAGTATCTTCAACTGTTATTTTTTTTTATCCCATTCTGCTTGTAAAGATCTATGTGGTTTGCCCTCTCAATTCATTTTATTTACAGTACTCCACCAAGTGAATTGCAGGTTAAAACAATTGTCAAAAAATAAAAGAGTTACAACATTATGGTTTAGCGGGAAGTGCAAAAGCAGTTAATGTGAGCCACTAAACTAGTTTTTAAAACGTGGTTTATGATAAAATAGTACAGTCAGGACGTAAATAACTGCTTTAAAATTATGCAGGCTGCAGTTTCAGATCTACTAACCTGAAGTAATTCCTTGGATTTAGATATACTTCTGGTAGACATGTATATTGTATAGTATTGTTTTGTCAGTAAGTTTTGTGAGCAAATGAGAAATTGGACCCTACATTCTAATTTAGACCTCTAACCTTAGTCCAGTGTTGTAGCTCAATTCATGTTTAACAAGAATCTTCATATCATAGTTCAAATATTAAAGCTTCTGTGTGAGTCTGCTGTTACAATACATATATTACACTTTTCCTTAAAATGCATACTAATTTGCCCGGGGTAATTTGAATAGCTTAATGTACAATTATTTCTGCATTTACATTTTGTTCTTTCAAAGCCATACTCCATAAAACAGAGTGTGTCATCTTTAAAAGCTATGAAACAGGATTTCTCTCAATTGGTATCTTCATTCCTTTAATTGAACTATTTAACATTCATTCATAGAAGTAAATCATTTGAATAACTGATTTAGTTTATGATTTAATGTTCTGCTTTCCTAATATCAAATATATGATCTTGTTTGAAGACCCAATTTCAACGGCTACTGGTTCTCCCCTGTCATGTACCCTAGAACTTTTAAATAACATATTATAGATGGTATAAGTGCCTTAGAAATCCAGAGTTGTGTAATATATTAGAACCAAATCAAAATGGTACAAAAGAGGTTGTAAATGTCAAAAGTGAATTCAAGATATTTAAAAATTGCAAGATCTTTCTAGTTTGTTCTCTACCTCCTGTTTTCATAACATCTTTCTGATGAAAAGTTTGGAAGGATTCAAAAGCTTCCACTGCCTTTTGTGGTATCTTGATTATTTCCACGTAACGACACTTGACAATTTGAAAACTGATCTAAATCTTTTCAATCCTATGATGTCATCTCTTCTCAAGAGGCTAGATTTGTTTCTGGCTTGGCTGCTATATGTTTGACAGTAGAGTAACACTAGTTTTCTCTTTGAAAACATATGGCTATGTGGAATTTCTGAGTAGTCAGTGGTATAAGAGTTACCTTTATCTCATCAACCTACTAAGATCTGGGGCTCAGCAGTACTCTTTCTGGATTACCAGCGGGTTTCCTAAAAAACCCAACATTTTTTGCTCAAATAAACCCAGATTCTTCACAAAAAACCTCCATATAACACCACACACAATAACTCAGTCTCAAACTAAATAATTGTTTTACCTATTTAATAGGTACAACATAATGCAATGAATAAAAATATCTAGAATTCATTAAATTTTAAAATAAAGAAACCTAGGAACTCAACCACGGATTGAAAAATCCAGAACCCAAAATTTATTACCAAAAACCCTGAATTCCCTCAAACATACAAAATGATTTACAAATAGGGAGAATTTCATGTAATTTATTTCCCTTTTATGTGGAATGAAAGTATAAAGATATTTGTCACTAGAGATAGTATGTCACTTGAGGTGGAACAGTGATCAAATGGGTTTTGCCCTTGTTTTCAGCATACTGAACAAAAAACAAAAATGAATACCAGAAGACTACTGTATATTACTTTCAAAGTGCTCCTGAGAGATTGGTGAATGCATAGCAAAGATCCTTAGGAGTCATGTATTAGTCAAATATTGTTTGAGTTGCATATTATTTTGAGGCAGTATATGGTACTACACAAACAAGCAGGTTCTAAACTCATGAGAGGTTAAAGGTACTCAAGGAAGCCAGGTACAAACAAGGTGGTTTTAGTTAAAAAAAATAAAGCCTACTTCTTTTGGATCCTGCTTTAAAATCCATTTTACAGAGGTAAATTGCTGAGACCCAGATAAATCACTTGATCAAGAGTCACACAGCCTTGCTTATATTTTATTCTGAGTAAAATCTATTATTCATATGCTAGAAAAGAGCATAATATTGCTTCTGTATTTATTCTGGCCATTTCAAATCTTTGCTTGGTCATTAAATTCACCGATCTTTATAAAATTCCTAATCTGTAACAAATATACACAGGTATTTTACTGGAATAAAAACTGTATCTTATATTTTGTAGAAGAATATTTATCGAATGTAGCTAGGATTGGCTGCTTTATATGTATAAGCCCACACCACTGAGTATTTATGCCCTATCTCACATTGTATTAGCATTTCAAAGGATTGTACAATTCAGTCTAGATTGCTTTAGGAAAGCTGTTCATTTCTGCATTCAAATCTATGCAGGTATTGTTATTCAACTGGTATAGTTAATATAGCTGTATATACAGTATATAACTCCAGAGCAGGATCCTAAACATGGCCAAGTCATGTTTCTCTGAATCAGGACAGGTCTACCTAGTTCTTAGTTTCTTTATATAGCTAGCAGACCTTAACCATTAAAACTGAGTAAGTTTCTCATGCTCAGAAACTTTAAGTTAAAGAAAAGAAATCCTCCTGTTAAAATATGTACATCATAGCTTAAAACTAAGTAAATTCTCTAATGTTCCCCAAGCCCAGTGCCTTCCCACCATTGTGTATTCTGTTCTCCAACCCACTCTACAATTCTTAATTTCTATAATATTAAAAGAGATCCCCCTTCCAAGTTTGCCAGGGCTCCCCCAATTCAAGGGGACAGGGAGGGTGAAAATCATGTTCACACAGCCTGCTAATCTAGGCTAACCTGAGTAGCTTGTAGTTCATCAAGTTTTCATATCCCACCCACAACCTTATGTGGTGTGAATGTTGTATGAATAAGGCAATCACATTATAATATGTTTCACTTCTTTGGCATAATCAGTTCTATAACACAGCAATTTTGCTTTGTTAATCCAGGTTTAGAATGTGGTATAAACCCTTCAGCCTTACAAGGTAGTCCAGACAAGAAACATGATCAGATGAGCTAATTATACTTTATTGTATATGTTATGTTAACAGAATCTTGCAAGTCTGAAAGTACAATTCTCCCATCTCTTTATAGCTCTAGGGGAGTCTCTTCTGTCCCATCCACATTCCTGCTGTGGACTGGGCTGCTTTTAATTCCTAGTATTGTCTTTGTTATGCCTCTCTGCCCTGCCTCTCCCAAGGTCATTCCGCCATATCTTCACAGAACCCAATGGTGGATTTGAAGGACACCTCCCAGTACTGGGATGATACCCCCAAAATTAAGAATAGCCAGATCCGGCTTGAATAGGAGACACCAGGAAATCTTAGGGTTTGGGATTAGTCTAAAGAGTCAAAAGCAGTCAGAGGGGAAAAAAAAAAGCAACCACACACCACCGCGTAATTGTTGCTGAGTCAAGATGGACTTCAAGGAATCATTGTTTTGGGTTAACCCCGGGCAAGAGCACTCAGAAGTTCCAGACTCTTTATGTTTTACCGCCACTTTTGCAATAAAACAAATGCACAGCATCTCGCAACAAAAAGCACGGTCGTCTTTTGATCACATTCTTCCTGGAAGCAACGCGGAGTTAAGGTGAGGCGGACCATCTTACCGAGCGCATTAAAAACAAAATCCCTGCTCACGGCTCTCAGGAATGAGAGTCAGTGAACTCCTGGGGACTTACTTCTGCCTCAGTGCGCCCGAGCAACGCTGAGGTGGTGCCTCGCAACCTAAGGGTGAAGGGGAAAAAAAAATCTGTCACGCCGCCGCCACCTCCACTCGCCGCTTTCTTCCCACCGAGCAGCGAAGACCACCCCGACCAAGCTTCGCTTTTCTTCTCCAAGAGGCGCATTTTAAAGTTAGGGTAGCGGCGTTCCCCGCCTCCTCTGGCCACCTATTGGCCGAGGTTTGCTCATCATTTCCCCGCCAGGGAAAGGGCGGGGCTACGTGACGCCCCGGAGACTGGCGGCTGCCGCCTCTGCTGTTACCTAAACGGGAAGGCAGCGTGAGAGGAGCTTGGTGGAGAGCAGCAATTGCTGGGAGAGCTCGGGAGCGCGTGGACTTCGGGCAGGACTTCGCCCGCGGGGGAGGGAGGGAGGGAGGGAGGGAAAGCAGCGGCAGCCTCGCCTCCCACAACATCAAGCCGGCTTTTATTTTATTTTTTGTACCCCTTTGCTTTTTTTCAAAAAAGAAAAAAAAACATCCTTTGGCTGAAGGCTGCTTTGTTTTATTCTCCTTTGCTCCCCTTTCTCTCGCATCCTGCCAAACAAAGGAAACAGAAGGAATTCCGATTTGCGGGAGACATGCGTTCCATCAGGAAGCGGTGGACTATCTGCACGATAAGTATCCTCCTGATCTTTTACAAGACAAAGGAGATTGCAAGAACCGAGGGGCACCCAGAGGCGCAACACAGCGGGTAAATGCAAAGCGTTTGCTTTCACACATATTTGACAAATGGGAGGAGGAGAGCCGGGATGCGCGTTAAGGTGCAAGGGCCGGTGGTGTTTGCTCCCCTCAGCCCCCTCCCCTTCGCCAACTTGTATTGAGTAGGTGTGTATCTTTTGGGGGTTGTTGTGAAGACCTCTCTCCACACAAACACCCCACCGCCCATTTCCTTTTGATCTGCAGTCTGCGATTTCGTCCTGGTATTAGAACTGAGCATTAGGGCCGGATTTAGGAGTGAGGTGATTTCCCCAAGGCGAAAATGACGGCGGGTTTTTGGAAAGAAGTTGAAAGGGGATCGCCCGAATGAGTTGTTCGACGGCTGGGCAGTTGCTAAGAGGAATAAAGCAAAAGGGCGCCTTAGAGATTTGGAAGCGTCGGCAGGTTCCGAAGTAGCGAGACTAGCTCGTGGATGCTGGAAGCAGCTCGGTTTTGTGATTGTGCTGGTTTGGGGGAGTGGCGCTCCTTCCTCGCGTCCAGAAGTTCACCTGTGTTTTATTGAGAATGGTTGCGGATTAAGGAACGCCCCTATCCTAGACGGGAATTTAGTGGGAATTACAGCCAAGTTAGTACTCATATTAAATGACTTTATTCGAAACCCCGACGTCCCTTTCCTTTCCACTTCTACACACCCCATCTTTGGATCATTTAAACAGGATTAGCGCCGAAGCAAGTCCGATTGCGCTCAGCTGCTGCTGAAACTGTGCTTAGTCTCACGCGGTCTCCCGAAGGCTTCAGTTTGCTAGGAGTGTTATTTATTTATTTGTTTGTTTGTTTATTTGTTCATTTATTTTATTTATTGGATTTGTATACCGCCCTTCTCCCGGAGGACTCAGGGCGGTGAACAGCCAGCAATTAACATATCATATAGGTTTAAGGTTAGGGACGCGGCTTGTCTTTTTAGAGGGGCACGTCCTCCTATTTCTTTCTTGGTTCTCCTTCGTGGCAGCAAAACCTCCTGCTGCTGCTATTTTTCGCCTGAGACGATGGCAATTAAATGATTCATGTTGCCACGCATTTCGACTGCGTTGACACTTTACAAGCAAAACAAAACTTTAGCCCGTCTAGTGCGACGTAGCTGTGCCGAGACTGCAGTTCGCAGCGCGCACTTAAAAAGAGGGGGGGGGACCTCCCAATTTTACCGTACAGGCAGGGTTGCATTTAATCCTGACGAGAGCTTCTTAACGGGCGGGATCAGCCGCGTCGAGTTATTATTTTGGAGGATCCGAGGAGGATGCTGACTGCTGTTGCTACTGCCATTGGCGGGCATAGCACTAACTTAAACCTGAAGCTGGCTTGTTTGATGTAGGCATGTCTGTTGGCGGGTGGAAAGGCGTGCCCAAGGGGGTGGGGAGCCGGCGGTGCCTGGGAAATCCAACGTGGTTCGCGTACAGTACAGCAGCAGAACGGCGGTGCCGTTTAGGGTAGGGTACCTAGTCTTGCCTCCCCGCCCCTCCCAGCTCCTTCTCGCCCAGCAAAGAGAGGAGATGCTGTCGGCACTGGAGAGGGGTGTGTGTGTGTCTTTACTGGTCTGCCTCCGCCCCAATTCCTGCTCCCTCCACCGGCACCTACACCTTTCATGCGTGTCCGCCTGCCTAGCCTCTCGAGAAACCCGTGGGTGCCTGCGGAGGCTGCAGCGTTTCGAATAGAAAGGCGGGAGGCTTGAGGATGCGTGGCAGCCAGAACTGCTCGCCTCCTTCCATGTCGCCCTTATAGTCCAGTTCCCAGGTCGCGTTTTCTTTGCAAACGGTCTCCTTCCTCGGCGAAGCTGCGGATCTCAACCCATTCGCAAAACCTTCCAGCTGCAGGAACAGAGCATGGCGAAAAGGGGGAGGGAAACTCGCCCCTCTAGCCTGGCGATGACCCTTGTTTTTGCTCCGGTTTTCTCACCTCGCGGGCGGGGTACGGTCGCCCCGATACATCCCAACCGGAGAGAGGGGGAGCTTGGCAACATCAGTCTGATCGCTTGTTTTGTGCTTCTCTACCCGAGCAAATAAAATAGAAGGAGGCGTCGCGGTCGCGTTTCCTTTTTGGTGAGCGTGGTCTGCAAATCCTTGCCGGCTTTTGCGAGGTTTGCACAAACAGGAAAAGTGCTGCACCCGTGGATGGATTTCGGTGATAAGGTTTCTGAGGGGCCAGCAGAGACAACAAGATTAGCTTCTTTGTTAGCGGTCAGCCACGATTCTTGGATTTCTCTCTTCTGCCAAACAC
>JANHZT010001101.1:163569-175245 GCA_032468215.1 Stegonotus admiraltiensis
AAACCATCGAGCGCCTTAAAAAATCCCATAACCCCCCTCTGGCCGCATGCCAAATCTTGCCAATCTACATAATTTGGAAGTTCTTGCTTCAAGTCTAATTGGAAAAGTTCAAATGGCAGCAGTGATCAAAAAATACTGTCTTGCAATTTAGGCTTATGTGTCAGTGTCAGAAGAAATATTCTGCTATTTTTGCTACAATGACATCTAGATTAGATGTCGGGAGGCAGGACATCCCAACACCGGCACCATGGCAAGATCTTTTTCTTTTATGAGCTTCTGTTTTGTTGTTTGCAGGGAAACAAAAGTTCATGAAAGAAACTCCACAGAGATCTGCCCAGGGGCGATGGCACATGTGCCAGCAGAGAGGGCTCAGCGTGCCACCTCTGGTACACGTGCCATAGGTTCGCCATCACGGCATTAGAACATAATTTATTTTGTAGACCCTAATGAAGAAAATAGAATAACAGTGCAAAAAGTTTGCATCATTATCTGCATTCCCACAATGAGTACAGTTACTACATTATCATACTTCTATACATATCTACCTATCGTGGAAAGTAAGTTTTTATATGAGCTTATGTATCCAAATAAGATTTAGGGTATGAAAAAAGAGTTTTTTCTGGATAAGCTTCAGTTTATCAGTGACTTTGCTGAAACTACTGACATGTTGCTTTGGATGAGTAGAGTTTGAAAGTAATTGAAAATAGAAATAGGAAAGCACCTACCGATAGCATATTGAAAAGTGTACTAATAAGGACAAATAAGAGACTCAACTACAACAACATAAAGTCACAAATAGGAATCATAAATGTATCTAAATGTTTTTGTACTCTTCTGGAGAAGAAACTATGGTACTGCCTATACTGGTGATGGCGAACCTATGACACGTGTGCCACAGGTGGCACGCAGAGCCCTCTGTGGGTACACGAGCCATCGCCCCAGCTCAGCTCTGCTGTGCACGTGCACGTGCACATGCCTCTTGCTGGCCAGCTGGTTTTAGGGTATCTGTGCACGCATGCATGGGGGGCACACATGCAGGGGGTCATGTGTGCATGCAGGGGGGGGTGCACAGGGGTCGCATGGGGGGATGGGGTGTGGGGGGCTCACACGCATGTGCGAGGGGATCGCATGTGTATTGCATTATGGGCATGCGCGCACGCGCTTTCGGCACTCAGTGCCAAAAAGGTTAGCCATCACTGGCCTATACAATTCCACAGCTTGATCTACCAGGTGAAATGAAATGCTTGAAGCCCTGTAAAAACAGTTGGAGTCAGTTCCCTGATCATTCGCATATGCATTGCTATTTCCTTGGAAACTGCTGATATAAAGGATTTCAGCCTTATACAAAGCTTTGCAAATATTACTCAGGCTGTTCTGCCCATTGCCAATTCCTCAAGCAAAGCTTAAATGCTTTGCTCTCACAGGAATGAATACCTCCTTTGATTGTTTAGAGGATTACTTACTATTTTAATGTACTGCAGGTCTCTTGTTGGCAAATGCATGAAGGCCCTTGTGGGAGATGTAATAGTAAAATCAATATGTTTATATCTGATGATTTAACCTGATTAAAATCTAAGCATGTGTAATAGATATTTGAAATGATAGGTTTTATTACACCGATTAAAGAAAAGCAGGTCAGGATTTAGTGACAGGATAAATTAAAATTCAGTATATCAGTCTATGAAGTATGGTGTCCACTGCTTTACAATTACATTGAAAAAAATTCATTGCTCCACAATTATATTGAAGACATTTATTTTTCCATGTCACATCCTGGGTGTATACCAGAATTCTAAATATTTATAGGCCTTCTATTACTATACTCTGTAATCTACAGTGGAAAGGCCTAAATTTAGTCAGTTTCAAACAGTAAAATTACCCATAACAGTTGTGCAGAATTGACAAAACAAAATTCACATACTAAACTCTGCCCTTTTGTACTTGTCTCATGACATTGCATGGAAGTGTATGTAAGAGAGAGAAGCTGCATCGTGATGCACATTTTGTTGTTGTTTCTTGCAAACCCTACCTATGATCTCTCACTTGTTCTTCTGTACTTTGTAATTCAGTAAGTATAGCATGCTTTCAGATTACATATTAGTAGGGATTAAACTCAGCTCTTACAATGCTGTTTCCTAGATCCCATAATATGATAAATTATTATGCCTGTGTGAATTATTGTGCATATATTAACAATTATAGCAGAATTAATACCCAACAATTTGCAATGTGTTTTACATGATTAATATGTTAATTTTATTTGTTGTGCATGAATGATAAGTTCACAAGAGTCCCAATTAACAAGCAGTGTGCATTATTTAAGACTATATTTCTCATTCTTTTTTCTTAAAACATATAGTCATGAAAGAAAAAAAATTAATGCAGCTATGCAGCATGATAAAATTAGAGCCACCTTATTCAACTAGAAAAAAAATAGACGATACAGCTCTACTGTTTCTTCCACTTCTGAACTATAAAAAGTTGGAATCCCATGTAACACAGTGCCAGCCTAAACTCTCTGAATTATAACCTAGTTTTCTAAATGCAAAGAGATCAATTAGTTGTATGATTTACCACTGCATTTAAACCTTAAAATAATACATCTGCTAGTTATTTTGTCCATACGTCTTTTTGCTCTCATTGTTACTTTATAGAACAATACTGACCTTATGTTGGAGGATCTAAGATTTGAATATGGACCTCCTCAAATGAAGGTACCATCTTGTTATTTTCATAATACATTCATTGATATTATATTGGGATAGCCTTTATATATGCAAATTCCATGTCCGCATAGGACAGTTCAAGACATTGGTCTTTTCCCAAGTGTTTTCAGCAACTTGCTTGAAAGACGTGCGGGTTGTGTTTGTGTACTAATGCTCAACATCACAATTCACACAGTGCATACTTCCAAAGAATACTATCACCTCAAGCTATTAGTTTTACGATTAAACTCTAGTGTAACCCAGTAAATTATAGCACTGGCACCCTGAAGCATGGTATAGTTTATAGCTTTTAATATCAACCACTGTAATTTAAATTAGTAGCTCAAACCAGCCCAAAGGCTCCTGGTACATTTATCTACTTCACAGTCATAATTTGGCACCATTTACAGTCTCTGAGCTTAGATGTGCTGCAGTAGCAATACGTATTGATTGAAGAGTAGCAACAGAACAAAGCTATGCAGATTGCTTTGGCTTACTTTTCAATCTGCTTGATCAATAGGACACTTTTTTTTTTGTTCACAAAACTTAATGATCACATTGTACCTGTGAAATGTGAACTCTCAGCAGCTTTTGGTTGCTTCAAAACAAGAATAAAAACAAAAAAGACCAATCCTGATGTCAGTCGTGCCTCAAGGCTCTATCATCCTGACAATTATGTCCTATGGCCTGTAATTTCAAGATGCTTTAAAAGAAGCATAATTAGGATCTTCCGGCATGGTCAGCTGATGTACAGTTAATGTAGCACCAGGTTTTTTTGGAGGGAATAGTTAAATAGAGGTTTTCACCTGTCACAGTGTGTTGTTAGAGTTTTCCTGTTGCAAAGTAGCCATCCCCAAACAAAGTCTGCGAAAGAGATGGGAAAGTTAGAAGTAACACAAATAACAGGACAAAAAAAAAGAGTATTGAGGAAAAGAATAGAGCTGTACTTAAGGATAACAAAGAAGTAAGGAGTTATACCTTTCCTCCAATATTATTGGTCGGGTGAGGGATGACATTTTCTCCCTCTATTAATGTATAATTCAGTTCTGAACGTTTTTCCCTCTGTTAAAGCCATACCTGGGAGGCTGATCATCTCTCCTTCCACATGTTTAATTGTGATGACTACTCAGTGCAGTTTTTGACAAATTAGAATAGGTATCGTCAAGATGGGTAGGAAGAAATGTTATGTTCTCTTCATTCCAAACTGAATGATTATCAGCAATACCCTCTCTGCTGCAAAATTTGGTACAGAGATTACACGGCTAATCTTGTACGGAAGTTAAACAAATTGATGAGGGTTGGAGGGTGCTTTTTGGTTTTTTATCTTCTTTTCTTTTTCTTTATTCTTTTCTGTCTTTTTCTTTTTTCCTACTCTTTTTATCCTTTTTTCCATTCTCTTTCTCTAAGTTTATTTTTTATTAGTTTTTACTATTGTAACCAACATTTTTAATTAAAACCAAATAAAAAACTTGATTCAAACTAGCCCTGTGCTCCAGATTCTATTTCTAAAAGAAAGAAAGGGAAAAAAGCAATATTCTTCTTCAAATTATCCTTATTTGTATCATTTTTTTTCAAAGAAACAATATAGAACTATTTTAAATTTAAATTAAATATATCTAATTCCACAATATATTTCAAACCGCATAGGTCTTTCGACCTGTAGCAACTGTTTCTAGCTATATATATTAGAATATATTCTGGTATCTGCCATCATATCGTGGGTTTAAAACAGTAAGTAAATAAAGTAAGTAAGTAAATTTATTGCGGTCAGAGACCAAATTAAAATACACATAAAAGGGAGTATATTTTACAAATATAGGTAAATTTCTAGCTATACATATTAGAATATATTCTGGTATCTGCCATCATATCGTGGGTTTAAAACAGTGGCAGATACTGGTAAAACCCTTGCCTCATGGTGTACTAAATCTGCATTCCTCACTTATGGTACATTCATACAAACAGTTTGTTCAGGAGATCTTTCTTAGATGATGCCTCAGTGCCATTTTCTTTGCAGAACAATAGATTTTTTTCAGGTATTATGTCTGAATAGAAAATTCAGGGGACACCAGGTCAACAATATAGTGCCACATTTGTAGGGACTTCTCAAATGCTAAAGATCACCCTCAGCCTTGAAAATGTGAGGTAATCCTTCTGTAGAGGATGCAATAAGAAACTCAGTTTATGCAACTACAGAAGCTCTCATTGGGAACAATGAAATATTAACTCAATTTGACTAATAGGGAAAGGAACTGGCACTTTACTTAATGGAAAATGTATTCACAAATGCCGTTCTGCCACTCAACAGCTACCATATAGCAGAAGTGCAACTAGAAATGTCATAACGATAGCATTTCAAGCACAGTATTTTCCAATGCAGTTAGTTCAAATGTTTAACCAAATAACATTATACAGTATATAAAATGATTACACGCCATCTATTCTTATGTGAATGTCTCAGATATGCACAGCAGATGAATGAAAATTTGTATTTTATGTGTCTCTTTCATGCCACAAGCATTGAAAGCACCACTTTTAAATCTATTCATCAATTATTACTTAATGTTGTCCTTTATATAAAATAACCTTTCTTGACATGCTGCTAATCAATAGCAAATAGTTTAGAGAGAGGATTGCATGTGTGATGGGGGGATATAATAGAAAGATAAAGAATTAATTTGGGCCCTCCCCAAAAATCCTGAAATTGGTTTTTACCTTGATTATTAAGTATAAACAGTACTCATTATACAGAATTAAATAGAAGAATGGGGTTCAGTGTAGTTGAATAAATTTAGATGTACTTTTCAACTATAGGAAAGGTGATCTAGTAGTTGATTGTAACAACTTGTTGAATGAATTCGTGGGCAGTCCTGGTGAGACTATCACAACAGTGTGATTACCAATGATAGAGTAAAAAAAGTAGGGAAAGCATGCAGAGTATGGTTCTAAAATTCTGGGCACAACCCATACTACAAAACCTTGGAAAGTACATATGCTGTTTAAACCCATATAAGTCTGCAGGAGAAGGATGGTTGAAATACTTAGGTTATGCAGATGCTATTAAATAAGCTGGTATGCAGGTAGCTCTCAGTTAGCAACCACTTGTTCAGTGATCACTCATAGTAGTGTTGAGTGAGAGGGACATACACATGGTTTTCAAAGTTTTGGTCCTCACAATATTCATGTGATTGTGATTTAGGTACTTGGCAACTTGGTGCACACTTAAAGACATCTGCAACATCCTGCAGTCATGATCACCATTTGCGACCTTCACTGCCAGCTTTCCACAAGCACATTCAATGGACAAGCTGACAGAGAAGTCAGAAATCACTTCCATAAGTCACTCCCACCAGTTATTTTCCTGAGGACTTCTGTTACAAAGTATGTGACAGCATGCTTTACAATTACATCACTTGGTGATAGTAATTCTGGTCCTAATTACCATCATCAGATAACTAAGCTAGAATTATTCGTACTTTAAAGCAAAACTGGTGGGCTTTTTTCCTGAAAAAGTTTTTGAAGGCAAATTATTCTGAAAACCTTCTCTTAAATCAATGCCACTAATGATTCCCTCTACTTTTTAAAAAAAAAAAAGTATCATAAGCTAAAGGAAGCACTTTATAAATGTTTCTCCTTCACCTTTTAAAGAAAATAAATTTAAGTTAATAATAAATCCTTGATAGGATTACAGTATATTTTGTTACAAAATGTACATCCGTTGTTCTAACAAAATGCATTGCTCTAATGGTAAAAATATTCCTTTAATAAAGATACAGTTAATAGAACTGCCTAGCAAGGATAAGTGAGTTTAGCTTTTATACGATCAGCAGTCTTGGATGTTAGCAACTTTTTTCTCATGGAAATGGCAATTTCTTTATTACAGTGTATCATTTACTTCTGAGTTGGTAAGTACAAATGGGCTAGGTTTGATATGGGAAGTGTTGAACTTTTTGATGCAGACAATCAGTTGGGAGGACAACGATTTGGTTGCAGGGATTGGCAACAGTTGTCTTCATCACCCTATCTCAGATGTTCTTAATTTTTGCATATCTTTGCCATTGAATATAATCAGAGCTTTATTGGCTCCCATTGATTGATTGAGAATCTAAGTGAACAAGATTGCTTCATTAATTAGATAAAAAAGTCATCCAGACAATGTATGATTTTCCAGAATCCATTTAATTGTCAAACCCTTTTTCTCATCCTTAAATAGCTTGTTGTAATCGGAATATCGAGGGATATTTTGTCAAATGGTTCACTGGTGTTAAAGTATATCTGATGTCAACAGAATTTCCACAATCTATTAAAGAAGTTACCCAATCAAACACTGAGATACAATTAACCTAGCAAGTTTTATTCTTGACAAACCCATGTTGACTTACGGCAATTATATTTTGTTTTCAAGATGCTTACAGATCAACCTTACAATTTGAACTAGAATTTTTTCATATATCCCTGTCAGATATGCTGGTCCGTTTCCTGGGTTTTCTTCCTCCCTTTTTGAAGATAGGATACTTTTCTCCCAAGTATCTAACATGCCTCCCATTCGCCAAGATAAAAGGGTGTGGCTAGTTCATTAGCTAATTGAATAGCCTTTTGCTTTATTGGGGGAAACATTTTTTGATACTCCTAGAATCTTGTCCAAAACTGAACTTATTTTGAGTTTGCATTTTTTCTGTACTTCAGCCCTACAGTTCTGAAATATTTATCTGTGACCTCTCTGTTTCTTTTATGTGTTTTTTCTTTTCTTTACAAGAATCTTCAAATCTTTACAGAGTTTTTTGTGTAATCACATTGGCTTCTTCACTGTCCTTGGGGGTTGTTTGTTTTTTCATCCTTGTCCACATACTATGCCTAGCAGGATGATTTTAGCCATATGCTCACTTTTCTTTGTCAAGATTGTTTATTGTGTACGCAGATCTGAGATGGGAGTCAATACTAGTATAATGACTAATGTTAGCAAGACATTGATGAAAGTAACAGAAATCAATAATGTTTCCTTAGAGGAAAGGGTGTTTAGGATTGCCTTCTGCCAAATAAAAGATGGTATGTGTTACCCTTCTTCACCTTAGCTTTCTAATATTATCATTCTTGTGCTTTTTGCAAAAGGATTCAAGAAAATGTCTCATCTATAAATCTTCCCTTACTTTGTAATATCACTAGGGTAATATGATGGATCAACTGGAAGTACAACTGTAGAATTTAACAATTTTACTTATTTATACTGGGAGTTTATTATATACAGAAATCTTCCATATGTTACGAGTTAACTTAGAAAATAGTACAGCAGAAGTCTCTTAAAAACAAATATATATGAGATGTAGAAGAATGCAAGTACACTTTAGTGTGTATCCCATTTATTTCAGTTCTCTTGATAAATGAAAGTCTTTTACTGTCTTATCAAAGAAGTGCCGAGGTGCCTTGCATCTTAAGGTCCAAGTGATGTTGATGATTTAGTTGAATGTTCTTACAAGTTTCAGTAGCAGTGCTAAATGCAAGTAAGAAAAAGGTCCAGCTTCCAGCTGCAGGAGGATAACTTATCTTATATGGCTTTTTCTCTAAAGTAAAAAAGTGACAATAAATAAATTCTATTTTTTCAATCTAATATTCAGCATCTTGTCTTGGGCCTGCATATGAAACAATCATTTGTATGAAACAATTCTTTGTTAACACAAGGCCCCTGTGTTAATTTGATGTTATCAAACCATTCTAGAATTTGTTATTGGACTACGTCTGTATGTATATTGAAGTTCACTGTTTAATCAGATCTTAAATCACATCTAAATCAAGCACATAGATTCTTCACTTACATGATTTTTAGCCTCTGATTTACTTTTTTCTAAACTAACCATGCTTTCTCCAAACTTTTTAAATCACTAATTTCAAGATATCCTAGTTTCTATAAACATAGCTTTTAAAATAATAATTAAGAAACTATAGAAGTTATTTCTAAATTGTCATACAAAGAGTGTCATATAGAAATCTTTATGATTATCTTTAAAGCTGTATTTGTTTAGCTTTTTTAATACACAGTAGGCAACAAAGATATTAAAATTAAGGGCCATACTAATGGCCTTTTCATCCAGTATCTGATTTACAAACAAGAATCTTGTTAAATGTTTAACAGAAATGCTTAGTATAACTGAGGTTAGCTTGGGAAAGAAAGAAAGGAAAGTAGTATTGATTGACCAGTAGAACTTGTTATTAAAAAGAGGTTGACTGGCCCTAACTCCTTATTATAGTGCATTTTGACTTTTGATAAAACAGATGTTTGTCTTGTTTTACATTAACTTTTGAGGATGTGCTTTGGTGGATGCTAGTATTTTGACATTAAAGGTAAAGGTTCCCCTTGCACATGTGCTAGTCGTTCCCAAGTCTAGGGAACTGTGCTCAACTCCATTTCAAAGCCAAAGAGCCAGTGCTGTTCAAAGACGTCTCTGTGGTCAGGTGGCCGGCATGACTAAACACCAAAGGTGGTCTCTATTTTTCTACTTGCATTTTTAGTGTGCTTTCAAACTGCTAGATTGGCAGAAGCTGGGACAAGTAACAGGAGCTCACCCCGTTATGCAGCACTAGGGATTTGAACCACTGAACTTCTGACCTTTCAATCAACAAGCTCAGCGTCTTAGCCACTGAGTCACCACATCCCTGATTTTGACATTAAGAATTCATATATAGCCTAGTGCCATGATGGCAAACCTTTGGCACGCATGCCACAGGTGGCACGCAGAGCCCTCTCTGCGTGCACTCCAGCTGTCACTCCATCCCAGCTCCACCGTGCATCCACATGTACCTTCCACCGGCCAGCTAGTCTTCAGGTCTCTGCTGCACATATGCGGGAGACAGGGTGCATGCGCGGGGGGCAGGAGACATGCATGGGGGCGCTCGCATTTTGGGGGATTGCACGTGCACACCCCTGAACCCCATTTTGGGCCTGGGAGACCTCCTGCACCAACCCGAAGCCAAAACAGGGCGGGGTGCATGCGTGGGGGACACATGCGCATGTGTGGGGGGGCACTCACTTTGCAATTGGGTTCATGCGCACGTGCACTTTGGGCACTCAGCACCAAAAAGGTTAACCATCACTGGCCTACTGAAATCATCCCCTAAATAACACATCATATTACCCTACCAATAAGCCTATGTAATCTGTTGCAAAACTGCATATTGGAATTTTTAAAGTTTTGTTCTGGAAGTGAAACCATGTCCTCAGGGAAAAGCAGCTCCAGTAACTTGGACAGCATCAAAAGAACAGTGAAGAAAACTGCCAAAAAGTGTGTATTAAAGAAAGAAAATTCTAGTCATTGAAAATTCTTGCATATGTTTTCATGCAGATGTTTGGGCATCTTCATGATATCACCTTTGTGGTCCAGGATAGGCCACAAAGTCACATTAATAATAATTAATAAAAAAGGCTATAATAAGTCACATTATTGTGACTTATTGTTACTTCAGACTTTGAAAGCCGTGCCTACAATTATATTTTCTTACTACATCTTTGTATTTACAGTGTAACTTCTATTGTTCATATGTTCAGGGTTCTTTACAAAGCACAAGAGCAAGTATCTTTGCTTAGAGAGAGTTACTAAAATCTATCTAGCTATCCATCATCTATATCTATCTATCTATCTATCTATCTATCTATCTATCTATCTATCTATCTATCTATCTATCTAATCTATCTAATCTATCTAAGCTCACATATAAAAAATTAAAATATTCTTTTAGTGAAACTGCAAAGGCCTGGCTGATTAAAGCAAAGTTCTTGATTCCTTTCCTGAAAGTGGAAAGAGTGGGTTATGAGTACACTTCTCAAGGGAATGCATTTCATAGCTTGGAAAGTAGACGAAATCCCTCTCCCACATACAATAAATGGTTCTCAGAAAATAAGTCCATTTGCAAGAGCACCTTTCTTACTGATCTTAATATCTGGACAGGTTCATTATAAGACAGGCAGTTACTCAAATATCAAGATCACCGCCCTGAGTCCTCTTGGAGAAGGGCGGTGTAGAAATTTAAATAATAAATAAATAAATAAAATAAGGTCAAAGCAATGTCGAATTTCAAAGAATAAACCCTACTCCTTGAGTGAAGTCCAGAAAATAATTGGTTAACAATGCAGGTGTTTCCAGTAAAGGCACATCCTATATTTATCCATACTAGTTACTGGCATGGCATGCATATGTTTGGTCAAGGTTTGCCCCTGTTAAAAGTAACAGGAAGTATCAGTTTACCCGAACTTAGCATCTCTTTGAATAATGAAGTACACATTTCCAGTTGATGAAGGTAGTTGGTACCTGTGCTTTCACTGGTTTTAGTGATATTGTATAGTGATTGCTTGACAGGCTAAGCATTTCTGTCTTCCAAGATGCAGCCTCCAAATTCTTATACAGTCAGTTTATCCACAACATTAGAGTTGATCATTGCAATATTTATGCTAAGGATAAATCTGTGCTTTCAACTTCTAATAATATGGCTCTGGATGATAAATTGTTCAGACTTCATATTTCACCTTTTTTTACCCTTATAATTGATGCATATTTACTGTACTCAGTTCAGAAGAGTTTATTTCTCTAAGCACAGAATCCATTAATTAGGTTTTTAGATTAAGGCTTTAAATAAGGCACACTCTTGCTTTTTTGAACACTTGCTACAGTATTGGAGATTTCTTATGAACATTTCTTTATGTGGTATAGTTCACATGATTTTTATATACTAAAACATATATAATTATATTCAGTGGACATGTGCAACAGAAGGCCAGTTACTTTAGGGCTGTGAAACTTTCCAAAAATACATTTTAAAAACTATCACATTTGCTTCAACTCCAAGAAATAATTCAAATTATAAAGCAGCTACATTGCTGAACAAAGTACTGCTGTGCGTTAAGTGCATTTTTTTTTTGCTTTGATTTATATGCCGCCCTTCTCCTGAGACTCAGGGCGGCTTACAATGCATTAAGCAATAGCCT
>JANHZT010001101.1:175345-193555 GCA_032468215.1 Stegonotus admiraltiensis
TGTCTGAAGAACTCTTAAAGGAACACTCTCAGTATATGGCTAGTCGACTATTGAATAACCCACAGCTTTGGATTCTCTAGCAGCGCGCCTAGAAGGGACGTTCAGGTAAGCATCGTCCATTTCCAACTCTGTCTTGTGGAGCATTAGCAGGCTTGGATTTATACATGTATGTGTATGTGTTTTCTAAGACAAGTTTTTGCTAAGTGTCAAATAACTGCAGTATGCATACTGTTTATAGATTTATTCTAACTGTACCAGAAAAAAAGTCATCCTATAATATCTCTTAAAAGGTTTGTTGCTAGACAGGATACTTTATCTCACTTAGCAAAGAACAAAGTAAGTTTAAAATTAGCAAATGCTTTACATAGTCTTCTAATTCCCACCCATCCCCGTCTGTCACTGTTGCTTCAACAGTTGCTTTTTAAAGGATCTAACTCACAATTAATACATTTTTATTGTTGCTATATTGAGAATAAACTGTTAATGAAAAATTGGGAAAGGAGAGTGTGCAATTGAAAACTAACTAATTCAACTTGAGATGGTCTGGTTTCCTACAAAATATATTTCTGTACACTTAAGTCTCCTTGCATCAGCAAAAGCATTTTTCTGAGTTATGGATTTCTCCATCTACATTCAGACTGTAAAATCAACAGCTGACAGACTCAAATATAAAAAGGGGGATAAGGTCTGTGCTCATGTTTTCCATAGCTTTCAGTCAGCCTGACTCCAAAGATAAGTCTCTGTAATTTTTCTTGGCAACATTTTTGAAAGTAGACTTACTAGTGCCTTCTTCTCAGGGGAGGGGAAGGGAAAGAAAAAGAGAGAGACTGACTAGCCTGCACTACCCCAATTGGTTTGGATGTCTAAAGCAAGACTGGAACTCAGGTTTCTCTGCTTCTAGTCTAGTGCCTTAATCGCCAAACCTAACCGGCTATCTCTATATCTTTAGGTTTCTTTTAAAACAGTCACAAAGACTGCAACTGCAGCAACCGGGGAAGGGGGAAAATCAAAACCAGGGATAGATCTTTCTCTTTTCTGACCATATTACTGATGTAGTTTCTTTCACCAGCTGCTGTTTACCTAAATGGGGAAATATGTGTGATGGTTGTATATATTTTCTGAAATTGTAGATTGCAAGAGAGACGAGGGCAAGTGTGTATATAAAAACAGGGTCAGGGTTAAATTCTCATCATCAGTGCTTCAGTTCTGGTCCAGTTTGGGATCCTCATGGCTGCTTTGTGTCATATAGTGACACAAGATAGGAATACAATTAGGCAGCAGTTAAGCACGGTTCTTTTGTGAGGGAAAAAAACCTCTGCATTGGGATGGTGGTCCTTCCAGGAAGACATTCATGGTCTCAGTTCAACACTCTTAAGTCAGTTCTGGTAACTGAACTCTAGTTGCAAGGTTCCATTCATCCTGGGCCAAAACCAGAAACCAGCTCCCAAGTTCTGGTTACTATGAATCCTGTATGAATCTGCTTCGCTTCCAGCCAGGGGCACCTGCAGTATATGGTTAATAAAAGAATCATCACAACAGTACCACATTAAAAACAGAGAGACCTGATGGCACAGTGCTTAAAGTCCAATATTGCAGGCAAACTCTGCCCACCGCCTGGAGTTCGATCCTGATAAGAATCAAAATTGACTCTGCTTTCCATCCTTCAGAGGTCGGAAAAATGAGGACGTGTGTGTGTGTGTGTGTATGTGTGTAAACTATTGCGTTCTCCAGCGCGCTGCTTGGAGAATCCAAAGTGCGGGTTATTCAACAGTCTAGCAGTCAGCTCTGAGTGAATGAGTCTATGAATTTTCTTCAGACATGCCCCCTTGCTCGTCAGAGGCTCAGTTTTTTACTCACTCAGTCAGCTATTCAGACTTGTTTTTCATTCTGGTATCTAGACTATTGAGTAATTTCACTTTGGATTCTCCTTTCTTCATATTTCATTGGAATTTGATTGGTTTGGACCTTTGGACTGGAGTTGACTTGGAATTTGGATTTCGTTTTGGATTTGGCTTGTTTCCTCTCCCTCTCTTATTCTACTGGTCGGGTGAGTCTTAGGATCCCGCTGTCTGGCGACCCATTATTAATGATTCCCCTATTAGAAGCTCTGCCTTATCTAGGGCACCTTCTTCCTGGTTTCCCTTTCATATGGTGGAGTCGGGGCGGCTTTTGAGTCACTGCCCTGCTCTCAGCGGCACACTCACTTCCTTCTAAACCCCATGGCCGCTTGTAGAGTTCCTGCCCTGCTCTCAGCAGCACACTCTCCTGTTCGTAGACCTCCTCCACCACTCAGGGGCTGCTTTTGAGTGGCTGCGCGCACCCAAATTGCCTGTAATGGTTATCTCTCGGCACGGAGCTCTTCCATGCGGTTTTGCGCCGTTTTTAACGTTTTGGGGGCCGCCATTGCAGGGAGACACATGTCGCCTTCCCCACGCTGTTTCTGCCCGGCAACAACTGCGCAGGCGCGATTCGCCCTCCTAGCTGGCAACGGAGCTGCGCATGCGCAGTCACTTCCTTAGCGCTATTCTGCCCGGCAACAAGGTCGAGGCAGTCTGGTCAAGGAAGTCTGGAGGGACAGTTGAGGCTGCTCTCCTCACTGAGCCTCCCTAGCGCCCTCCAGTGTTTTCAGCTGCACATTACAACCCTGGCTAAACAAGTTTTCTGGTGAGGCTGATCTCACCTGGCTGTAGCCACACACCCCCATTCCTTTTACCTGAATGGGGTCTTCCCATATGGTATGGCTTCTCCTTGGCAGAGGCTCACGCCACCATGTGGATAGCGGTTCTTTTCAGCACACCTCTGTGCAATATTCATATATGTACATATATATTTAAAATAAATAAAAATAAAAATAAATAAAAATAAAATAATAATAATAAATAAATAAATAAATATAAAAAAAGGAGAGGGGGGTTCTATGTCAGGGTTACATAAATATATACATATCTATTAATTGCAACCTATTACTTACCTTCGCTCGCAGCCTTTCCAACGCTGTTCAGCATGGCTGACTGTGCGCTCTCCTCCGACCTGGAGCATAGCCACGGATCCCCAGAGTCGCCAGCTTCTCCTGGCCCTGCGAAGAAAAAAGCAAAGAAGCAGGACAAGCATAGGTCTACCGCCCCCAAACAGCGATCGGCTGGAACACCAAACGCTCCTCAGCAGCATCTAAGGATGCTGACAGACGCCATAGGGCGCTGGAGCGTCAATTGGACATGGCAAAACAGAAGGCTCAACCTCTGGCCTCCTCATCAGCGACACTCGATGCTCCTCCTGTCACGCCTCCCACTGTGATTCCGGAAGCCACACACACTACATCTTTGGAACACCCACGGGCACCCCCGTCACCTACAGTGTTTGTTCATTCTGGAGGCCAACCACCTTGCAACCCAGGTCCAGTGGATCTGTCGTGCTCCCGTCATTCATCTCGGGGCCATCCTCCAGAGGCTACCTACACGCCCACAGCAGCGGGACTCCGCCCTGTGGAACCGACTCAGCAGGTCTTGCATTGTGACATTGAAGCACTCATCGCTCAAACTATTTCTAGAACCCTAGCGGTCAGTGCCCACCAACAACGGCCATACATGTCCATGCCAGTGACGACCTTACCTACTCCTCCACTTCCTCCTCCACCTCCTCAAGCTCTACACGAGGGTAGGGCAGACCATGGTTCCTCCCAACGGGATTACGACCGTGATGATGAATCTTCCCTGGAGGATGAGGAGGATCACATGGATGCAGAATTCTCGGAGGATGAGAATCTTCTCCTGGACAGGCCGGCCTCTTCCGGTCTTTTTAGGCCGTCTCTTTTCAAATCACTTTTGCACAAGGCAATATCTATTACTCACCTGGCCGCATCTGAAAGTCTGTCTGACCCACCTCCAGCATCTCAGCCACACGATGACCTCTTCAATCTTCCCAAGACTGACCAAACCTACATTCCATGTCCTCAACTCTTTTCGGAGGTGGTACAGTGTTCTTGGGCCCTGCCATCCTCCTTGCCGGTGCCGACTGGTCTCGATCGTAAATTATTTTGTTCGGCTTCGTGCTTCCAGGATTTATTATCATTACCTACTGTGGACACTCCTGTAGCTAACCTTACTTTGTCTTCTCAACTGCTGTCTAGTGACATAGCCGACGGCCCCCCGACGGAGGACCGCAAGGCGGAGCTTACAGTCCGCAAGACTCATAATGCCGCAGCCTGGGCGGTCAGGGCAGCGACTCTCATTTGGTTACGCCAACTCCAAGAGCGTCTACCACCCGAGGACACGCGAGTCCACCAAGACATCAATAAGATCGTCGCAGCGACAGAGTATTCAGCTGACGCCTCTCTCAGTGCTGCCAAGTTCGCGTCTTGAGCCCCCTGGTCTCATCGGTCACATCCAGACATTTGCTTTGGCTGCGACATTGGAAGGCGGACGTGAAGTCAAAGTGGAGACTTGCATTGGCTCCCTATAAAGGGACGCACTTCTCGGGGAGGCCTTGGACCCGATTCTCATTGAGGATAAAGATAAACGTAAGGTCATACCCTCCTCGTACAGACGACCTGACCGAAAACCCTCCTCGTACGGGCAGAGGCAGCCCTTTTGGTATGACCCAGGATCCAGCGAATCCTTTACAGCAAGACATTACTCATCTGGTCTCGACTGTCCCTATGACAGATCCTCCTTCCGAGACCACGGCAGACACTCGGCTAAGCGCCCCTTCAGAGGTGCGGGTACCCGTGCCTTTCGAAGAGGCAAGTGACTATCTTCGCAACCTTCCCATTGGCAGCCACCTCCAACACTTCTCCGCCCAATGGGGAGCAACTACGACAGATGCCTGGGTCCTACAAACCATTCAACTAGGGTTGACCTTGGAGCTCCGCTCCTGCCCCAACACCAGGTTCATTCAGTGCCCAGTCTCGTCCAACCCGGCAAAACGTCAACAAATGGAGGCAGAGATTCGGCATCTCACCGACATCTGGGCCATAGAGCCGGTTCCCACAGAACACCGTAGGACCGGTTTCTACTCCATCTTTTTCCTGGTTCCGAAACAGTCCGGAGGATGCAGGGGGATCCTCAACCTCAAGGAACTAAACAAGTTCGTGGTTTACGATCAGTTCAAAATACAGTCCCTGAAGTCCATCCTGGGATGCATTCGAGAGGGGGACTGGATGACCTCCATAGACCTCAAGGAGGCCTACCTCCATATCCCAATTTGACCATCTCAACGTTGTTTCCTCTGCTTCTCGTACAACCACTGGCATTTCCAATACAGGGCAATGCCCTTTGGTCTTTCTTCCGCCCCCAGGACGTTTACAAAGATCCTTGCTACAGTGGCGGCGACTCTTTGGCAGCTCCCCATCAGGGTTCTCTGCTACTTAGACGATGTACTCATTCTATCTTCAATGCAGGCTCAAGCCGTGAGAGACTTAGCCACTGTGTGCAAGTGCCTGAGATGACACGGTTTCTCTTTGAACCTGCAGAAAAGTCATCTGCAACCCACTACTTGGATTCCTCACTTGGGCACGATCATAGACTGTCAAGGGACAGGTTTTTCTGTCCCCGGATCGTTGCCTCAGCATTTGTTCCCTGGTATCCCAAGTTTCCTCGCTCCAGATGGTACCTCTTCTGCTCCTGTTGCGCTTGCTTGGGAAGATGATATCATGCATCGCTGTTGTTCCGTGGGCTCGATTTCACGGGAGACAGCTCCAATGGTTCATGTTCCCTTACCAACGCTCCCGCCAAAGCAACCCCACAGCTCGGGTCACGCTGCCAGCAGACGTGCGCCGATCATTCCGCTGGTGGACGGCAGCCTTGACAAGAGGCTGCATCTTCCTGGAACCACGCCACCTCACGGTGACGACTGATGCCAGTCTGACCGGCTGGGGTGCCCACATGGAGTCCATCGTTGCTCAGGGCAGTTGGTCCTCGGCAGATCACCGGAACGAGATCAATTTGCTGGAACTCCATGCGGTTCAGCTAGCCCTCCTCCAATTCCGATCATCCGTGGAGGGTCACCACGTTCTGGTCCGGACGGACAATGTCACCACCATGGTGCATATAAACCGCGAAGGGGGCACACGCTCAAGACCACTGATGGAGGAGGCGTCTCTCCTGATGACCTGGGTGGAGTCACACCTCCTCTCTCTTCAGGCGCAACACATTTCCGGCATGACAAATGTTACAGCAGATTGGCTGAGCAGGACACAGATCGACCACTCGGAGTGGCGTCTTCACCTGGACATCTTCCGGGAGATATCCCAACGCTTCGGCCCTCCGGTTCTAGACCTGTTCGCACATCGGGACAACACACAACTCCCTCGCTTTTTCGCTCGATACCCTTGCCATCAAGCGGAAGGAATCGACGCTCTCGCCATTCCATGGCCTCAGGGACTACTATACGCATTCCCACCAATTCCTCTAATCCCAAGAGTCATTCGCAAGATACTCACAGAGAAGGCGGTCGTTCTTCTGATCGCTCCCCATTGGCCTCGCAGGACTTGGTACGCAGACCTCGTGAATCCGTCACGGCTCCATGGCGCATTCCAGATGGCAGGATCTCTCTCAGCCAGGGAGTCGTACTACACCCAGAACCTCAGTGGTTGCAGCTGACCGCCTGGCTCTTGAGAGGATTCAACTGAGAAGGAACAACATCTCCGGGAAGGTGATAGTTACCATTCAGGCATCCAGGCGCCCGTCCACGTGCCATATCTACAACGCCACCTGGTCCTCCTCCTGTGCTTGGTGCTTACGGGACCATGTGGACCCCACGTCTGCATCGGTCTCTGTAGTTATTGACTTCCTTCAAGACAGCCTGGACAAAGGTCTCGCACCAAACACACTCCGTTGTCAAGTGTCGGCCCTGTCTATGGTCCTGTCAGCTGAGAATCGTCTTCCGCTCTCACACGACGCCGACATTCGGGGATTCCTGCGAGGAGCACGAACCTGAGACCCCCGGTCGTCCACCGCTACCCAACCTGGGACCTCTCTCTAGTGCTTCAGGTACTTACACAGCCTCCCTTCGAGCCGATAGGTGCGGTCAGTCTCCGGCTGCTTACCTTGAAGACAGCCTTTTTGGACGCCATCACTTTGGCCCGTCATGTATCAGAACTGGCCGCCTTATCTGTCAGGGAGGACCTCTGTGTTTTCTATCCCAACCGGGTGGTCCTACGGCTGGACCCGTCATTCCTGACAGGTTAATTCCATCTACCACCATGAACAGGAGTTGGTTCTCCCAGACTTCTGCCTGGATCCAAGGCACCCGCAAGAGGTCCAGTGGCACACCTTGGATGTCCACAGGGCTCTGCGCAGGTACATCTGGAGGACTCAGCATTTCTGCAAGTCGGAAGCGCTATTTGTTTCTTTTCTTCCGGCGACGATGGGTCAGAGGGTGTCTTCTTCCACCATCGGGAGATGGCTGAAGGCATGCATCTCCATGGCGTACACGACTCAGAACAAACCGGTTCCTCGCAAGGTCCTCCCTCACTCCACACAGAGCACTGCCACCACAGCTGCATGGGCAACCCGTGCCTCCGTTTCAGACATCTGCAAAGCCGCCATGTGGACTTCCTTAAATACTTTCATATGGCATTATAAGGTTGACTCTTTCGCCTCGGCGGAGGCATCGTTTGGACGACGCGTTTGGCAATCGGTGTGTTCTGCTTCAGCCACTCATGAGCAGCCGTCCACCCTCCCGATGTAGAACTTGCTTGGGTGTATCCCGCACTTTGGATTCTCCAAGCAACGCACTGGAGAATGGACGTTGCTAACCTGAACGTCCCTTCTAAGCGCGCTGATGGAGAATCCAACCCGCCCGGTCCGGCTGCCGGTCATTGTTGGGTCTTCACATGTCTCCTTCATCTGTTTCTTCATG
This sequence comes from Stegonotus admiraltiensis, assembly GCA_032468215.1. Classification (NCBI taxonomy): domain Eukaryota; kingdom Metazoa; phylum Chordata; class Lepidosauria; order Squamata; family Colubridae; genus Stegonotus; species Stegonotus admiraltiensis. The sequence continues at coordinate 183,203 of JANHZT010001101.1, forward strand.
AACAAAAACTGAGCCTCTGACGAGCAAGAGGGCGTGTCTGAAGAAAATTCATAGACTCATTCATTCAGAGCTGACTGCTAGACTGTTGAATAACCCACACTTTGGATACTCCATCAGCGCGCTTAGAAGGGACGTTCAGGTAAGCAACGTCCATATCCATAGCTATCTTTGATTGCATTGTCATGGCTGCCATCTTGACTTTTTTATCACCTCCTGTGAATACTCCTTACCTCAGCCTTACTCTTGTAGTTTGCCTCAGGCTACATTCCAACTATCAATTTCAATTAAAAAAGATACTTCTGTTTCTCAGTGAAAACACAAGATATAGCAACAATTTGTTGAACTGCAAGACCATGGAGGTGTATAGATGAAGTTGAAAGAAATGCAGCTTGCATTTAACTACTTAGCATACTCTTGGCAGTGGAATTTAAGAGATGTTTCTTAGATTAAATTAAGACCAGTGATAAAGCTGGATATTATAGCTGTATTGCCTACTCTGAGTAGCAATGATTCCATTAATTTTGAACAACGTGACTTTCTCAAAGCTGCTGTTTCAAACTTTTTTTGCTGGTAGTGGGAAGCATTTTGTGCTGATAGTGCTTTTTATGGGCAATAAAGTGAGTGGGACAGAGAACAATTTGTGAACAGGGGATTAAACCATGTTGATCATATAAATTAAGCCAGTAGCAGGATTTAATTTTTAATATTATATCTGCTCTTCTTTGAATATGTAACTATATTTGATGCTCATACTTTATTAGGGTTGGGGAATACTTAAAATCCTGTAGTTAAATATTAATTCAATATACAAACACTTGCTGTTGGGAGAAAATGCTCCAATCCCTGAGATGTGACCTTAATTAAACCTTAGTGAATTCTCATATGTGATTTGGTTGCCATCTTCCAGGCTTATGTGTGGATTACTTTTTTACTAACCACCAGGTTTTCTATTTCAACGTTACCACAAAGTACGTGTCTCCGAAATAGTACTAAAGTGCAATCTGATATGTTTATTGTGATATAAACGGCTTAGAAAAGCATATTTCAAGGGGAAAATAATTTAAGCTAAAGTTCTTGTTGAAGTTGAAATGAAACTTCTTAATAATCAAATGTACTTTTGTTTGTTTTCCAACTTCTACAGTTACTGGCTAACCAACAAAGTTTACATCAAGCGACCCAGCACTGGACTCCTTATGTATACCCTCGCAACGAGGTTCTGTGATGAAATTCACCTTTATGGATTCTGGCCCTTCCCAAAGGATATAAATGGAAAACCAGTCAAATATCATTATTATGATGACTTAAAGTACAGATACTTTTCAAACGCCAGTCCCCATAGGATGCCATTAGAGTTTAAAACACTGAACATGTTACATAATAGAGGAGCACTTAAACTGACCACAGGGAAATGTATACAGCAATAATGCACAAGTCAAGTATCAAGAGAAATACAGGAAACTCAGATTTTATAGAACAGCAGTGGGATCCAAGCAGTGGATATAGCCCAGTGCACTGTACCAAGCCATCAGAACATAAGGAAGTGCATCAAGTCTCTATTACCAGCTGTTGTTTTACCTGTTGAAGTGCTAAATCTTGAGTGCAATGGTTCAAGTAAGTGCCACTTTTGCTAAGAACAAATCTTGAATGTATACAATCAGTAGTGTTTACAAGATCCAACAATGCATTCATCACTTGTTAAAGAAGCAAATGATTTGCTCGCTGCTCATTTGCCTCCACACAAAGTCCAAAGGAATACCCAGGCATTGAAACGAAGTGAAGTGACGTCGAGGTGGAATTTGGAGAGCAGTGGATCATATCTCAAAGATCAAACAAGACACCTTGGTCGGAGGAATGCCTAACTTTGTATTATAACCTCTTCCTCTTTTTCTTTCCTGTTTTTCAGATTGTCATGCATTTATCATAGTGTTTGGGTATTGGAACTCTGTAAGGGATTTTAAAAAGACAATAATATGAACATTCTAAGTGAACTTCAAGAAGTGGTCTTAAAGGAATGTCTTATTTAAAAAAAAACAACTGAAAGTCAAAATCGATATTGCATCATCTTGTTCAGCTTAACCTTAGTTAAAGTCAAAACTGGCTCCATGGGAGGGCTTGTTGATGCTGTAGTATGCAGAGCCATTCCCCTGGTTTTGCAGGCCACAGAAGGTACTCTACGCTAGCCTTAATCACTGACAGGAAGATGTGATGCTGGCAAGAATGATACTTAATTATAAATCCTCCTCTTAGACAAAGTGGAGAATGGAAAAGTCCGCTCAGAGAGACTGTTTTGAGCAGTATTTTTTTTTAAAAAAGTATAATTTGAGTATTAGGGCTTAGAATTTCCCAGTTGCTTTATGTGCCTCGCAGGGTCGCCGTATCAGTGAGATGTGCAGCATAGAAATTTAATAATAATAAAAAATGCTTCTGTTGGAGGGATTGATAAATACACGTTCAAATGAAAAAAACATTCTTCCTGGTTTGTTCTGTTTCAAAGAAAAAGCAGTTGTAAGATCCTGATCCAGATGGTGTGTTTCATATCGGGGCTCATGCATCTATTCTCAATTATTATTTGCCTCAAACAGCAGCAACCGAAGGAAAGATTTTCAAACAGAGGCTGGCTTATACCCTGAAATCCGAGAAGAAACATGTTCTGGCTCAGGGCTTCATATGGCTTTGACTTCAAACTGTCATTTTGAAAACAACTATTTTAAGCATGTTTTTAAAGCACATTCATGATAATAAATCATATGGTTAAGGTCAGGAGTATGGGGAGACGATGACAAAGAGTAAGGTTTTGATTGTGTGGCTGCAGCCACAATATTGACGTTTTTTGGACTGTTACCGCTTCCTGCCATGGCCTCTAATAGAAGACAAGTTAGATGGAGAAGAAATCCATGTAGTTTGGCCCTATGGCATAAATTAATCATCCTCAGAGCATTTCATATTTTGAGCAGTTATTAAAGCAAGATTGTTTCCTTGTATGGCATATGAAAAGAATACCATTAACAAGCAGGTGCCCTTACATTTGGTACCAAAGATTATGCTGATTTTTGTAATTGATGTATTTATTTACCTTGTATTGACAAAAACATGTACATTTAGTGCTATCACTGTGTTGCTGTACTGCTGAGGAAATTGTTTTCATCTCTGTTTCCGTTAACTTAGTAGTTAGATTCTGTTCGAATAACAAATTCCTTAACTTGTCTTGGGTCTGTTTTTGAATATTTTATTGAATATTGAATATTTTATAAACAGAGCAAAATGGAGTCTTCTTCCTTCTTAATTAGAACGTGCCCATAACTTTCATTAATCAAAATAGGATAATAGAAATAATGAAAAGTACATTAATATTTATTTTAGATTCTGTACTGGCAGTTTTCCCCACTAATTTTAGTTTCTTTACAGTATATTCACTATAGTGCTGGACAATATCCCTGTTTTGGGTTTTTTTTGGTTTTTTTTTGACCTAATAATATTCTGATAAATAGTAAATGAAAAATCTCACTGCTGAGTTACTTTGCCTTTCTGCTTTATAGAAGCTTCCTTTTCTACTACAATTTTGAAGAATTCTATTGTTGCACTTTGCTTCGAAAGGTTTTCTAAAGAATGATTTAACGGAAGCGCTAGCGTCAAGCAGGGTTGTACACAGAATAGCTGCAAACCTTAGTATTTGAAGCACATTTAATGACTGGTGTCAAAATTGCTACAGGGTGAACAGAGTACTTATTTCTTTGTCTCCTCATTTATCTCCAATTTCTAAATAAGAGCAAAAGGAGAAAACCGCTGAAAAGCAAACACAGAATACACTTTAATTGGATCTTATGAAATAGAACATATAAGGAAGAATGGGCTGTGGATGTCATTTTCTCACCAATGGAAAAATCTTGAGCTTCTATGACAACCTTCCAGGTCTTAAGTTATATTCTCACATTTTTCCTTTCTGCTTACCTATTTGTGCCTACATACATAATTACACATACATACATACATACATACATACATACATACATACAAGATGGTCACAGGGTTGCTGAACCATCTATTTGACTTCATTTCTGGCTTAAAACCTACCTTATTAAAATCAGCTATTCATCTTTTCCACTTACTAATGAATTGCCAATGCATCACTATCTTTTCAGAAAACCATAAGAGAAACTTTGGTGGATCATACTAGCATTCTGTCTAATCCAGCATCCTGTTTTTCATAATAATGTCTTTGGAAAGCTCACTGACATTTGTCCTCTCCTATAACTTGCTGTTCTTTCTCTTCTTTTTGATTAAGGCAAATCAAAGTTATTTGAGCTTGATAAAGTGAATGGGAAATAGTAAACAATTCACAACAACACGTTTGTCTTACTGAGCTTGAGTAACTGGCTTGGGAGAAATGTATACATGCCAATGCTAAGAATTTAGCTGCTGCTTCTTTTTCATTAGAAAAACTATTTGATTCCTGAAATATTATTTTAACTGGTAGCTATTTTCTTTTTCTTGTTCTAAAAAAAAAGCAAACAAAACAAATTTGTTGAAGTGACGATGCATAAACTTTTATTTTGATGAGGCATTAAAGCTAGCAAATTATACTCTTTCTTTACTCAGTAAATAAGATTGATCTTCCTAACAAAAGAAGTTTAATTTGTATTTATGGTTATTTATAAGCTCGCTTGTTCGCAATACAGTGAGAAAATAAATACATTAAAATAATTAAACATCAAGAATCGATTGTTGCAGGATTTTTCTTTTTAGTTTATAAAAATGTAAAAGGGTATATTTTGCAGGCTGCAGTACTCACTTTATTAAGAATGATGCATGCATTTTTTTAAAATGCAATTTTTGACAGAATAGACTATACATTTTAAAACTTACAGGCAACCATCTTATGGATGTTAAAATTAGTGCCTTTATAATCAACTTACTTTATCTTGAATCTTAACACTCACTTATCACTGGTTTGTATTATTCTTTCCTTATACAAGCTATTTCAGTATGTTCGATATGTTATAAAGAAAGGGCTAAAAATACTGATTAAAATCCCTTTTATATTTTTCATCTCAGGGAAATTTAATTTTTCCAAATCAAAATAGAAGAAAGAATTAAAAAAAGATTAATATATATTGCTACATTACACAATTTTAAAAAATCAACTGTTTTTCATTATAAGATTTTAAAATCCTATGTGTAAAATAAGCATCATTGAAGACAGTAAATACATAAACATGGCTAGATTTCGACTATAAAAGAACAAAACAGAATAAAACCTGCTAAGTTAAAAATAATTAAAAGTGATTGAAACTATCAGAAAGTTTCTTAAGACCACAATACCTTCAGAGCCTTATATGCATTTCCTCTATTATGTTTGAAATGATTTACAAATAAGTTGACATCTCTTTTTTATAGACAGTGTCAACTTGCTCACCTTCCTCTCTTATTTTATATATGATAAATTCAACTCCTAAAACTGCCTTGCCTCTTCTTGATTGTCAGATTCTGCAGCTCTTGAGGAACATCTGCCTGATGTTTTTGTCCTGGGTTTTGTTTTTTATATGAATTGAAATGAAGACTGCCTTGAAATTTCTATTATTTCTTTAAATGCAACTCCTACAGCAAGTTTTTCCTTTATGCAGACCTACATTGTCAATGATAGCTTTTGAGAAGAACCACCACTTAAAATCTAGAGTTGGAGATGCATGCCTCCAGGCACCATAAAATATGGTGACATCAAAGACATCAAATTTTAGACAGGACTCTAATATTAAAGACTTAAAAACTATTGTAATAAAATAATAAAAAAGACTGTCAAGCTCATGGGGTAATGATATTGTTAATGGGACAATCTCCTGCAATTTCAATAATTTTTAATTGAGAAAATTTGACTAGAGCTCCAGGAGAAGAAAAGGTAATCAGAAAACATATAGGAAGATTTTGGCCATACATACTAATAATGCATTGAAATAATAGGTAACATCTTTTCAGATCCTTGTGAAGAATAAATTCAAGTTTCTCTTCATTTTTGCTCTTTTCCATACCATGTTTTACTGCCAGGATTTTGGATGAATAGACTAATATTTTTACCCATTATTATTGCCCAGCACTATCTCCAACAGATATCCAGGTGCAAAATTAGATCACTTGATGCAAAATCTATGAAGAAACCTTAAACTATGAAATTAGAAAGAGAATTTGTGTTCATTCAAGAATGTTTTTCCTATGAATGTAAATCATAAATCAGTGTTTATAAATTGGGGGTTCTGTTAGGAATTCTATAGTTTCTGAGATTAGTGATGATAAATGTACAATGAAATCTCATTTAAGTGGACTAATAGGAATTGGGAGTTATTAAGAAATATCCATTAAGTTAGAGATTTTTCATAGACCATTATGTAAATGATGAAAAGTATATCATTTGTGTCAATTTATATTATTTGCATAATGATTACTATTATGCAAATGATGTTAATTTGAAAAGTTCCTCCATTCCACGTAAAAACTATTTCATCAAGATCCAGTTAATTACGATTTTTCTGTTCTTGTTTTTTTCCCCTTGGAATATTCTCCCTCTTATAGTCTGTTAACTGAAAGGTAAAATCTTTTCAATGTTTCCTTTAGTTTGTGGTCTATCTGATATATCCACAAAAAAGTTTTACAAAATTAAAGACAATTAGTTGAATCTAGATTAAGTCATGCTTACTTGAAATTGATGCATTAAGAGCAATAGAAGGCAGGATAAGCTTGATTCACAATTTATTGCAAATTTGGTCAACTTAAACATTTTCTAAACTTATAGGCTGATTAAAATTTATGTGTATTACAGTTTCCATACATTTTTATGAAGCCGCTTAGAAAAAATGTTATGAAAATATACGCTAGGGATATACAGCAAGACACTATATAATGCCTATATTGGAAAAGTTCACCATATTTGTACAACTGAGAAGAAAATATATGAATTATTTGCAAAAATACATATACTACAAAAGCTGTGGCTAAATATAGTAGAAAATTTTGCAAGGAAATGTGTAGCAATTTTCATACTTTAGAAAATCCAGAAACTGGTGCAAGAAATAAAATAAGGTAATAAAAATGAGTAATTTGATAACATTTTATATTTGTTGATTTAAAATAGCAATGTATAGAAACTCGAAAATGTTTCAGTGTTGGTTAAGTTAAATTCTAAGCATGTTTGCATCAGTTTCTGAATTTTTTAATGAATAAAATATTGTCCAAAATTCATGCTTTTCCATATCATATATTCCTTGTATGCTCTCTTTTTTGGCAAATAATTTATCCATATGGTACTATATGAGTTTCTGAATAATTTTATTTTGTATGTGATGTTCAATTGCATATTATCCTGAAAAATTCTAAAAGCACCAGGTACAACACAGATATATTCTATTTTATGTTTAACCTTTAAGGGTATTCACTAAGAAGCTTAGATAATTCTAGTCAAACACATTTCTCCTTCATTCCTAACTATAATTAATGAATACATTCATTTTTTTTCTAAGCATGTCTTAATCAGTAACCTAGCCAAAGGTATTTGTGAAGTGTGCAGTTTAAACTGAAATGATCGTATTTTACAGATAATTTTCAATTTGCAGATATGACACATAGACACTCAAATTCTTGTTAGCAACTCTTAAACTGGGCTCTGTGACTTGGTTGCCAGTTGAAATTACCATTGCCTTTACCAAATATAAAAGTTGTGTAACTATGTTGGAAACCAAGGATTAGGTTGTAGTCCAGTGAATAGTCATCTATTTAAAAAAATTAAAACCTAGCAGGGTTTGAGGGACGTGTTTTGTTCTGTTTTGTTTTGTTTTGTTTTGTTCTGTTTTGTTTTTGCATCCAGTACATAAGTTTATTGTCCTCCCTGAGGCATATCACTCTTATCTTGATGTGAAGTGCCTCAGGGAGTGAGTATATCTATCCCCATCTAAAATATTGCAGTAAGCTTGCTCTAAATGGACTTGATCAGCCCTTTTGCTTTAATGGAAGAACTGCCATTTTTGCCAAATAAACTACTCTGACACTTTGAAGGAAAGGAGATTCACTAGAATCTTTATTGAAGGAACTACCTTTTCAAAGATTTACACAGCATTCAGTATACCTTTCAACCTCTCACAGGAACAATTCCCTCTACTCCCTCTTTGGTTTTGTGCAAAGGAAGTCAGCCAATGGAGTTTAAAATACAAATCATCCCCCCCCAAAATAGATTATAACTGAGTCTCAACGCTCCAAATGCCATCCATAAAGTTACAGGGGAAAACAGGCACCTCTGTTTCTCCAATGGGGATAAAAGGGTCCATGCCACACTGGAGCTGTGCAATTTTATGCTTTTTTCTTCCCTGTCATTATTTCATCCTATGAAAAAGAGCACTGTTGTCCTAAATCTGCAAAAGCACAATTGTTTTAACTGTATATATTAGAGGAAGGATATTTGCAGAAAATGCCTTCCTAAACAGTACTACTGCTATTAAACTTGCAGGTCTCATTTGTGTGCACTGTTGAGATGTATTCTGGTCAGGATCATCTTGTTTAATGCAGTTTAATAATATTTTGTGTATAGGAGTTGCTGTTCAATTCTTTGTTACTTGTACTTGTAAAATAAAGTCAATTTGTTTCCTTTTCCAGTCCTTTTGTTTGCTCAACTGGGCACTTTGTTTCTTTTACAGTAATCAATACATTATTTTTTCCGGAAGGACGGCATTAGTAGATTTTTTGTGTGTGTGAAATAGCGAAAAATGTTGTAAATATAATACTTGGTAGAGTCTTAAGACAATTGATCCAGTGAAATTCATACTCAACATTCTCTAATTCAGAATGCATGAAATATTTTGCACATCTCTAATATCAAGATCCCGTCTTAATACATTTTATAGAATGCCGTTCATTTATTCATATGTAAATGTCAGTATGATTAAAAGCCTTTGCTAGGTTTCATTTTTATAGGCACTGAATGCATTAAACTAAAATTTTAATACATGTGAGAATTCATTGACAAGTAATTTAGCCTCTCCTTTGAACATTTGTTTAGAACACTTTACTCCAATTTTGCAGATAAGGCTTTCAAAACACAGTGGTTGTTCAGTAAATATATGCTAAATATTGCAGTGCAATGCTCAGCATGCATGTAAGACAACTTGTAGCTACAGGAGGAATACGAAGTGGTAGAAGAGTGGGGAGTGAGGGTGACCAAAGTAGATTGTTAAAAAGGTGCAGAGAAAAGAAAGCAAAAAACAAACGTGTGCAAGGAAGCCCTAGACAAAGAGCTAAGGTGAAGACTGGTTATAACAGTGAAGGCGAGTTTGTCCACTCCACCTCACTTCCATATTTTGTTCCTGCTGTACTTTCACAACAAGCACATGAGTAGCCCCACATGGGGTTCATTATAGTAGTCTAAACATGAGTTTGATAGTGCATTAGAGATGGGATTCACTTACCTTCCCTTCTGGTTCGCAAATGTGAGTGCACGCACCACCTTCCACACATACTCAGTCTTCCATGCATGCTCTTTGCTCGTGCATGCAGCCTCCAAACTGTGGCTAAATAGGATGGCAATACGTGCACGTGGGCGGGGCCTACCTGCCCAAACCGGACAGAACCAGCTGAATCCCACCACTGCAGTGCATTAACATTGGCTATGCCTGTCAAGGAACAGTTACAGTTGTTATACAACCAAAGTTAACAATGAATAATTTGGGACACTACGGCCATGTGGGCTCTCAGTGAAAACCTTAGTAGCACCACCAGTTGAACTACCAATTCTCTGAAGGAGTTGCAGTCTACTTTAGAAAAGCAAACTAAATGCCCATATTCAAGGTCTACATGCTTACAAGTTTTTTGTTTGTTTTTATCAGGATTCAGTCTCGATTTCCTGGTCTTCAACATTTCATTGCATTCAGACACTGGTTTAAAATAAGAACAATTTCACAAGGTTCAATTGTGGCAGAGAGGTCAAACTCGGTAACATCAGCTCAACCCCCAACTGATAAAAATCCCCCTGCAAATTCATACAGATATTAAATAACACTGGGGACAAAACAATCTAGGGCATTGCACAATACAGTTGCCAGGATATAGGGGACTTGTCCAATTGATTGGTTGGTTGGTTGGTTGGTTGGTTGGTTCGATTTATATGCCGCCCTTCTCTAGAAACTCAGGGCGGCTTATAATGCTTTAAGCAATAGTCTTCATGCTTTTGTATATACCTGTTTAGTAGGGCTTTCGGGGGGCCCTAAGTGGTGTTCTTTTTTATACAAAGTCAGCTTATTGCCCACACAATCCACATCCTCATTTTACCTACCTCGAAAGGATGGAAGGCTGAGTCAACCTTGAGCCTGGTGAGATTTGAGC
>JANHZT010001104.1:76727-94851 GCA_032468215.1 Stegonotus admiraltiensis
GGGTGGGTGCGGTTACATTCCGGGTATAAGATGCATCCAAATTTTCAGCCTCTTTTAGGAGGAAAAAATGTGCATCTTATACTTTGAAAAATATGATACTATTAATAAATTTAAGATCTGTACCAACAGAAAGATGAGGATAGATAAGACTGTTACTTTAGGAAGAACCTTTCAGCATTTACCTTTAAGCATCTTTTCCTCTTGCAACCTTTGTTCTTCCTCCTCTTTCTCACGATAGTAAGTAATGCGTCTTTCTTCTTTGCGCTCTCTCTTACGTTCCTCTAAACGATTACATCTTTCCTCTGCTAATCTTTCTTCGAATTGTTTAAGTTTTTCCTGAAACAATAATACTTAATCTGGAACTACAGAAATAGTAGTTCAAATACACACAGATGATCAAATATAGATATATGCCAAATTACTTTCTAGCTTTGCAGATGTTGATAAAAACACACTGGGATTCTATCCACTTGGCGAGCTAATTATACAAAGCCATACAAGAAAGCAAGTGCTGTTTACATTCTTGTAATAATATGATGTGGAGTAAGAGACAACAAAATGTAGGTAAACATACTATGAACTGTCCACAGAAAGTAAACTTGTGCTGATTTCATAAATAATATTCATGTCTTTTTTTGTTGCTTGATAGTATATAAAATAGATTTCAAATATAAGTGGTACAACTCATGAACTGAATGTAGCTTTCCAAGCCATTGCCCCATCCCAAGGAGCAGAGTCACATCTGCAGGATGGGAAAGTGAATTGAGGAACCTCTCTTTTAACTTTTAAAGGCAAACAAGGTCAAGAAAAAGAAATTATAGTACTACATAGAATGTAGTACTATAACAGAATTTTGAAAGTCTGTCAAAACCCATCATTTTAATTTATTCTTAATCCAGTCAAGGCAGAATTGTTCTGATGCTGGAACTCAGTTTCATTTATTTGTTTACTATTTATTTATTGCTCACCTATCTTACTTCAAGGTAACTCTGGGCATTTTTTTCTAACAGTTGCACATTCTCCTGAATTTTATCAGACATACAGATAAACACTCAAATAAAAAATACAAACAGGGAGTGTTGGAGGCAACCCTAGCCAATTTTGGCTAATGCCCCAAATATCAAACATGGTGCTGATTTTTTAAGATACTGCCTGCCCATTCTAATTTATAACTGTACTAAAAGATCCCATATGTAGGATTATATTTAGCAAAAAATTAAATGTACCTCATAAACTGATCTCCTTGCAGTCTTGAGCCTAGTTATAAAGAAATCACTGTCTTCTATCATCCGTGACATTCTATTTTTATGCTCAAGAGCCTTTTCACGTTCCTGTTGCATGGTGGTGATCTGCAACACATTCACATTCAAAGTCATTCAAAGTCAAATCAATGCCTAAAATTTAGCAGACTAAGTTTTGCACTGAAGATTGAGGGGCCTGTTACATGTAGTCCTTGATTTATGACTATTTCTTTAACAATCATTCAAAGTTATGATGGCATTAAAAAAATGTGATTTAGAACCAGTCCACTTTATGACCATTGCAGTCACTCCAGGATCACATGATCAAAATACAGGTGCTTCGCAACTAGCATGTATTTACAATGGTTGCAGAATCCTGGGTCCTGTGATTGCAATTTGTGACTTTCCTAGGGGGCTTCTAATAAGCAAAGTCAAAGGGGGGAGCTGGATGTAATTAATGAATGCAGTAAAAAGGTTGTAAAATCAGCAAACGTAACTACATCGCTTAGTGACAGACGTTCCAGTCCCAATTGTGATCTTAAGTCAAGGACTACCTGTATATGTACTCATGGTTTTGCATTAAGTACATAATTTTAGCCATTATACAATTGGAGAAACTTTACAGCAATTAAGTAAATTTACTTATAATTTATTCTGTTGGAAGACATGCATTCTGTGGTGACAAAATTCAAAAGAGACTGGAATTTTTCAATACTAACAGTAACAATAATGATTTTGTCCATGAAGTGTTGCTAGTGGGCAAGCAAATTAACTTGAATTGAAAGTTTACTAGAAAAATAATGATATTACCAAGAATTGCTTCTCAAATAAGCAAGCTCTCCAAAAACTTACCCTTTCTTCTTCTTGCTGTTCCCAAAGATCCATATCTCTGATTCTTTGTTCTTCATAGGCAGTCTTAATCAGTGGAATTTCTTCTAAACGTTTTGCTCTTTCAAAATAGTCAATCTAGATTTTTTAAAAAAAGTTGATTTATTCTCTTAAAATTTGAGAAAACAAAAACGTTTTTGGTTCAGTTGTAAGTGCTGTTGTTTTCTGCCTATATCCACATTGGCTTTTCATTTACCTTTTTCTCCTGATTCTTCAGACGTTCTTGCAATTCCTTCTTTTCTTTTTCAAGTTGTTCAACCTGTTTTGCCATAATGAAGTCTGGATCCAATTCTTCAAGATCCTACAAATAATAAATATTAAAATATAAAAGATTTCAAAAGGGTATGAAAACATTTCTGCAGTTTAAATACACTGTATTTCCCATTATACATTTACTTTGTTTTTCCTTAAACATTTAGTATACTTATCAATTATTTTAATATCATAGAATGTAGTACTTTAAGTCAAATTGGGGAAAATACATTAAAGTTAGGAAACCTAATCCAGACAAGATGGAAGACAAGCTGGTGAATGTTTAGCTGGGAATATACACTTTAAGAAGAATCAGGAATAAATGCTAGAATAGCACAAATCTGAAATCCCCAACTCTGAAATCGCTAGATCATCTTCTTTATTTTAGTATAATGGCAACAGAAAACTTGCTTTGAGTTACAATCCTTTTATTCTTAACTGAAAAGATTTCAGGCAGCATGGCATACAGTGCGTTGTTCAAAAAAATTGCCTTTAATAGGAGGCCAGGCCATAAATTAAAAATTAACTCATCACCACACAGAAATAACCCTCCTTACCTCAATATCAATATCTTTGAATGCCTTGGCTCCCAGCTCTGTCTTCTTAATCTGCTCCAAACGTTCACGAACAGTTTTCTTTTTAATTTGCTCATGTTCCTGCAGAATACGCTCTTTTTCACGCTCTTTTGCCTCCTGGCGCAGTCTCTCTTCTTCAGCTTTGCGAACTTTTTGGAGTTCAGCTTCACGCTGCTCCAGCTCTTCTTTTTCACGCTGAATGTTCAAACTCTCAAGACGTTCCTTTCTTTCTTCAATAGTCTGCCTGCGAGCAAGGATACGCTGATGTTCCTTCTTTGAATTTTTTAAGTAAGCTGTAACTGCCTGTTGATGTTGTTCTTCCTTTTCTAGCTGAATAAAGGTTAACAATGTAACAAGATTATTTTTTGAGATTCAAATGCTACGAGATATAATATACATTACCAAAATTCAGAATACTATTTATTTAGATCAGCAGAAAAGGCGATTTTGAAGATTTTGTTGCTATAATCAGAGCTTTCTAACACATGGGAAAAGGCTGTTTCCTATGTCACTGCTAAACTATGGAATGCTCTCTCTAGGAAGGTATGTGTAACTCCCACCTTCATAAAATGGCAAAAATGCATCTCTTTTACTCAGTGTTAGCTATTCACTAATTTTAATTGGATTAATTTAAAAATAGTATTTTATATTTTTCTATTCATTCTGATAAGTCATGGTTTTTGTAAGTAAAAAGGCAGAGGTATAATAAATAAATAAAAATTACTAGTGCCATCTTCATGTTGTCATTACAGCTGCTGATTAATCTTAATGTACAGAGATATTTAGAGCAATATCATTCAAGGATGATTCCCAATAAATAACTGAAATCACAATAAATTGTCAATCATTTGGAAATGGAAAAACCATAATATATCCATGTTATAAAAATATTTTTAAAATCACTTTCTCTAATAAAATCTTGCTGCTTACTTAGAAATTTCAATTAGAATGCCGTCTCCCATATTTCTCTAATTAAAGGCTTTAGTCATAGGAAACAACTTTGTTTGGAAATATGCCCAACTGTTAGAAAAACAACAAAGTTAAGCAGAAGTGGTAAAGAGTATCCTGTAGAGAGAGGATGGATGACAGAATTCCAGTAAAATGGAACTCTAAAACATCTGTGGGCCAACCATTGCAACCATTTGCAAAAGTCCTGAGAAAATTTCTCACAATTCCAAATATGCCCATCAAAGCAAAAACCTAACTGAAAGCTTTTAGGAAATTCATTAAAATATGCAAATAAATATTAGTCACTCATATATTTTACTGTACACATTGATTAGCATACCAATAAGAATTAACTGTGTACTTCTGGATTCTTTTAGAGTTAAGTCCACCAATTACATTTTGAAGAACCCTGGATGTTTGCAAAGTTTGAAAAATGGTTAAGTCACTTTTTCAGTGCTGTAGTAACTTTGAACTGTCACTAAACAAATGATTGCAAGTCAAGGACTACCTGTAGGACTATCTGTAGTTGCTCTAGATCACAGGTGTCAAATTCACGTCACATGACGTTTCACGTTTTCCCCATTCACGGAGCTGGGGTGGGCGTGACCTGAGTATGATGCATCCGGCCCAAGGACCACCAGTTTGACACCCTTGCTCTAGATCATTACTCTTCTACATTCCTCCCTCACCCCATTCAAGAAAGCCCCAAGTATTTTGTTCCCTGAAGTAGAATAACAAACAGAAAAGTTTGCCTGTATTATGCCCGATAGTAGCTTCACTCTTTGTCACTCTTTATCACTGACTTACAAGTGGTGTAATTCAGTTTTCCCACACACATTTTGGGGTTACAATGGCAACCAGGTCTGCTTGGGACTGCTGTTGCTACGTGATGTAGTCACATGACATTATATTATAACTGCATTGCTTAGCAATGGCAATCCGGGTCCCTACTGCAATTATAACCTAAAGCGTAAGAATAAGAACTTTTACTGACCCTTTGATCTTTATGTTGGCCTATTATGACAGTCCTGGATTCTGAAAGTACAATGAAGTTGTCCTCAGGTTCACTAAGGCAGCCACCATCCTCTTTTGAAATGTAACTTTTATTGACTCAATTGGCAGTTTCACTGACCAAAAGATTATTGGCAGTTCACTCCGTTCTATCCAGCGCATAGCATATAAGCGCTACTGCTTGATCAGGGTCCACAGTACTGTCAAGGATGCTACACATCCTCTCCATAACCTGTTTTCCTTGTTAGGTTCTGGGAGAAGGTTTTGTGGTATCCTAAGAAGAACTGTGATTCAGTCACAGTTTTGTTCAATATAGTATCAACCTTGTGAACTCTCAAGTTTCCTCTTTCCGTTATGTATTCAAAATGGACAGTGATTAATATGTGTGTATGTGTGTGTGTGTGCATATACATATGTGTGTGCGTGTGTGTCTGTGTGTGTGTGTATACACAGAGACTTTTTTTGAGAGTGGGCAACAGAATTTCATTTTTAATGTGTGCCAGTGTGGCCACAGTAAAAAAAATGACAATAGAGGTTATCTTATCATAATTAAGATGAGATTAACATCTAAAAATTGTAAAATAATTAATTTTATTTCTCATGTGTGAGTTTATTTCTCATGTGTTAGTTTTACCCATTGGGACTAGAATCATGGGGAGGACCACATTTTACTAGAGAAACAAGAAATGTGAATTAGAAGGAAAAGAAGCAGCACTCTGATCATAACTGAGCACATCAAAGCTTCCCCAAGGTACATAGTATTTTTAAAAAGTAGACCAAAAGCTATGATTTACCAATAGATGAGGTGGCTTAATAAATTCTAGAGCCTTTGCAAGTGCAGATGACATGGCCGTCAGCTGGTTCCTAATCTGCTCAGAAGGCATGCTCTGCAGTTGAGGTCCAAGAGGAGCATCTTCTCGGGTGCAATAGTTTAAATCGGACCCAAAACTTAATGTTCGGGTGGTATGATCAATGCGAACCTTTAAAAAGTAAAGTCAGTAAAAATTAGTAAATCAAAAACTGTAAACTGCTTAGAGAGGGCTGTAAAAGCATTGTGAAGCTGTATATAAGTCTAAGTGCTATTGCAATTGCTATATTACTGCTCTTAAATACTTAGAATGCTAAGAATTCATTTCAAAAAAAGATTAATACATTGACATATTATTTAAACACTAAGTTCTGTTCTATTTTTTTGTCATCGAAGCCTGCATATGGAAAACCTAATTTTAAAATAAAATCGCATTGCTTTTAAATGATACATACCTGCATGTCAACAGACATCTAAAATGAAACAATCTACCTTCTCCAACACACACATTTTTTGGCAAGGTAGTCTATTTAACCAACTAATAGGATGCTATCTATGCATGTGCATTTAATAATATACTGAGTTCCACTGAATGAGTACACCATAAACAAACAGAATTACAGCTTAAACATTGCAGCTCCACTTTCTAAATATGCTGCCAGAAATAAGGAGTTAAAAATAAAGCTTATTCAGTAAGATATTGCAATTACGTTCATTTATACTTCTAAATATCAGTAGTTCGGGGACATACTCGTTTGGATTATTCACTACTTTAGTATGCAGAAGGTAATTCAGAGTAATGGGCTTTTACTTTATGCCTTCTTCCATTTAAGCAAAATATACTGAAGCTGCTTGTTTGGGTTTCATAAGTATAAAGGTATGTGAGAATGACCTTGACGAATGAGGGGGAGAGATGCTGTCTAGGAAATTATCAGGTAAAAGTGGTAGCCCTCAGTTGCTTAAGATCAGAGGAAGAAATTTAGGAAAGACCCACCCTAATTGATCAGGTAGCTGAAAGTGATGGGAGGAAATTTGTATTTACAGACTTGCAAGTTTCTGTTAATGTAGCCTTACAATAAAATAGAATTAGCTCATCCACTTATGTTTCCTGTCTGGTTTACCTGGGAGGGCTGACAGTAAGATGTAATACCTGCTACTTTCTGTTTTTAATAATGAAAAATTCAGATTTAAAGAAGAACAAATATGTACAAATATCGGACTCTTGTCCATATCACTCACTTGTAAATCACAGTGTCTGGCTGCATCAACAATGGCACGTTCTAGTTGGAAAGCATCCACGAAAGGAACCAAAGTAGTCAGGCGAGAAAATTCAATGCTTTGATAAATTTGAGCCACCTGCAAAAATACAGAAATATTCATCTCTTTCCAATAAATCATACCAGTTTCCTAACACTCAAAATTTTTAAAGAACTCAATCAACTTTAAGAACTTCAAGATCAACAATTATTCAAATATAAATACTTGATATTAGCAATTGCCATTTATTTTTTAAAAAATACACTATTTTGAGCAGCAACCATGTACGAAGGAGACTGGCAGCAATTCTAAATGAAGCAAAGCTGCTAATTAGCCTTCACAATCTCCCTTTAGCACACCAGAAATAACACTGCTTACCAGTGCAAAGGAAGCAGGTCAATGATATGTGCTTTAGAATCAAAAGACCTTTAACGTATTCAGATACATAAATTAATAATATGGATATATTAAAGATGCATAGTGAAAAACATTTACAATTATAATTCAGTATTTTAAAAGTATTGTTTTACAATCATACCTGCTGAAGTAGTCTAAGGATGGTGTTGTTTTGCAGATGAGGAATATATAATTGCAATTCTGGCTCTTTCTCAGATTGATCTCTTACCCAGTTTAAAACCTGCACAGAACCAGTGCATCAGTAAATGGTAGTAGGGTTGATGTAGACAGTTAGGTTTTTCCCACTAGCTCACACTATTTCTTTCCAATAATGCTCTCATATTACAACAAAAGTGAAAAACCTTGACCAGGTTATCATTTGTGCAAATATATGTATCATTCCCTCTTTCTCTCTCTCACACACACACAGAGGGAGAGGGAGGGAGAGGGGAAATGATACACATAAGATGCACTTGATTCTCACCTGATATGCTACAACTGCTGTCTCAGTAATACATAGGAGCATGCCTAGAAATGAAAATTAATGCAAACTGAGACAATCACTGAAAAATGTGCGTAACATTTGCTAGGAAAAAAAGCACTTGAAATCACAAATATTAATTAGTTCAGTGCTAATAGTAATTTCACTATTTCAACAAGTATGTATCAAGTTTAAATGTGTTTAACTATTATTATCAATGACCATATATATCCGTGATGGTGAACCTATGGCACGTGTGCCAGAGGTGGCACGCAGAGCACTCTGTGGACACGTGTGCTGTCACCAGCTGCTCTTCTGGTTTCCGGGGACTGCATGCACACCAGCCAGCTGATCTTCGTGTGTGCCGGAGCCCAGGAAACCCGAAGAGCAGCTGGCCAGTGCACATGTGTACGCTGGCCACTGGTCTTTGGGTTTCTGGTACTCCAAGCATGCGCGAAGACCAGCTGGCCAGTGCACATGAGCACACTGGAAACCAGAATACCAGGTGGCCAGCGTGTGGATGCACCCCAGCCAGCTGGTCTTTAAGTTTCCGGGGCTGCGGAGTGCATGTACGTTCCGTTTTGGGCACTTGGTGCTGAAAAGGTTCACCATCACTGATATATATCATCATCTACTATTTAATAAATATTAAGAAAAAAAAATTGTCAAGGAATTCTAGATGTCAGTAGTATACTGCTGAACAAAAAATAACTGCTTTTTCCATGAATAGTAATGAAACATAAAATCTTGCAATAGTTTTTCCAGTATTACCTCTATCAATAGTGAAGAATTAAAGGTTTGCTCTGTTTGATTCAGTACCAATTGTGTAAATGCAAATTCATCTAACATTTCGTTAATTAATAAACACTTCTGAATGCTATGTATAATTTTAAAAAAGGTAGTTTCTTAGAATGAAAACATATTGAAGAATTGGCAACAATAAAGACTGTTTCATTTATAGGCTTTTTAAAAGAAAATCTCCTATCAAGCAGATCAATATGGGACTTAGCCCAGGTTCACTGTTGAGAGATGGGAAGATGTATAAGATAAACAACAAAAAAACCCCACACAATAATCAATATCTAGCACTTTTTTTTTGCACAGTTCAACTTAATAAAAAAAATCATGTACTATAAACCATAATTTGCATTGGCACATATCTCAAAATCTTACCTTGCATACACGGCCACATAACTTCAGTGGATGAAAATCTACCTCAAGCCAGTTATAAAGCTCTTTTACCTCTGGGACAACATACTGAACTACATTAAATCTCACCTATGAAACATGAATAAGAAACAATTGTTAACATCAATGACTGTTCTCAGATGGGGTTTCATACACATACAGGCACATTTTAATACTAAAGATTACAATACATCGGTATCAATATTAAGCATATTCTAATTTATAAGTAAAGGGCTAAAATGTCACTTGCCTGAGTAAACCTGAGTAAGCCTGAGTAACATAAACTAGCAACATAAACATGTTTAAGGAACGTACTTACCATATCATTAATAAGAGAAATTCGAGTAGGTGGAGCCTGAAGTCCTAACAACGTTGCTAATCGGCGTTGCTTTTCAACAATTATGCCATCCATGTCCAAAAGCCGAGCTATGTCAGTTCGTTCAGGAGTTATTGGAATTGACAGAGTAGCCAAAAGCACTCTTGTTGACATCCTGCAGACAAAAAGAGAGAAATAAGATAATTTGGGATAGGATCCCTATTGTTTACATTTAAACAATAGTAGTGTGTGTCTTCCACTCTCCTACCTCTATATTTCTTTACCTAAAACAGTGCACTCATTATGCCAACAATCTATTTATTCTCTCCTCCAGCCATACACCCTTTTATCTTTTTGGACCTTCCTGAGCAACGTTAGGTATATGCAAGGAACACAGCAGGAAAAATTCCATTGTTGTTTTATAAAGTCCACTGAAATAATATTGGATATAGCTAAATGGAAGTTCAAAACTGCTATTAATGATTCCAAAAACAAAATTGCTCCAAGCCATGGATTTTTCCCACCTCTGCATCTCCTCTTGTGTGAGATTTTTTCGCATTTCTCTTGAAAGATGATAAAGACGATGAAGTGTAGATGCATGAAAGAGTGCATTTCCTGATTTCCAAAATACAGTAGAAACTTTGTGGTAATAATTTGCCATCAGCTGGGGCTTTGGTGGCTTTTTGGATAAGGAAAATAACCCATGTATATCTTCCACAGCTTTAAAAGCTTCCTAAAAAAAAAGAAGAACTGTATGTCAAATTACAAGGAAAAAATTTAAGGAATATCACACATTGAAATCTAATCAACTGATTTAATATACATGTGTTTATTATTACTACTTGAATCTAAGCACATTTATTTGGAAAATCTCCATTATAAATAAATTGTACATCCATTTATTTTTAGCACTCAAATTTGCACCTAATTCATACCCTATCATTGCCTTAACCATTGAATCATCAACCTCAAATTGGGAAATATATTGCACGCTCTCTCACAGTATTCAACTGAATAGAGCCAATTTGGTCTAGTAGTTAGGTATCAGGCAGAAAACAGGGAGACCATGAGTTCTACTTCCATCTCAGCCACGAAAGGTCAGTTGGCTGATCTTGGGGCAATCATTCTCTCTCAACCCAATTCACCTCACAGGGTTTTGGAAAAATAGAAGGAAGATGTGTTGGATGTCTGCCATCTTATTTGTAAAAGCTATATCCTGAGGCATCAATTGCTCTTGGTTTTGAGAGGATAAAAATTGGTTTTAAAAATCCTAATGCTTCTAAACTCTGTCTCTCAACCCTCCAAATAATTTACAACAATATTCTCTTGCCCATTGTATAGGGTCCTTTTTATCCCTTACAGAAGTTACTCTATCACTACATTGAAGTTTTCTGGGCAGCTCCTAACTTCTACAATGATTCTGCTTCAGTAACTTGGGAGCCTGCCTACTGTTTTCTTAGTATTATAGTTCCTATCACTGTGATCTCTTCCCCAGTCATCTTCTGAGTCCTCCTTCCCTTTTCTCTATAATTTCTCCACTGTCCTTTCTCCTGCCATTCCTTTCACAGCCTTTTTCCTTTGCCTTAGAAGCCATGTCTTCTTGATTTACATCCTGGGCAATTTGAACAACCCTTATATTGAAAATGGCTCAAATCCATTTCCAGGCAGCTGAATTTGTCTCAGATCAATTTTAATCATTAAGTGGAACAGGCATGGATAGTAAAGCAATTTCAATAGCTCACTAAAGTGGCTCAAAGCATAAAATGGAATTTAAAATTAAATGAAGACAGAAAGTGAAGAAATATGACAATGCTTTGATATTGTATTAAGTATGTACCTGCCACAACTCCATGCTGATAGCACTGTCCAATTGTACAAGCCTAGTTTCCAAATGCATTGACTGACTTTCTGGATTATTGAGGTTGATTGCTGTACTTTGATTGTGATGACGCTGAATTTGACCCAAATGCATTCTTAAATTGTCACAGAGTTTACGAAATTCAGCCTTACGAGTATATTGCAAACAGAACTTGAAAGCTGCAAGATTAAATTGTTCCAAATTTATATTTTAACACTTATGAACATGCTAAAAATATTACTGACAACAATAAACTGGACAGAGTTATTTCTTTTGCTAGATTTTTCTTTTAAACTGCACTGTTAAAATATTTTTCAGAAAAAGATTATAATTCATTGTTTAAAAGAAAAAGTCATTCTATCAGAAGTTGACAAATAATCACATATATATTACACAAAGATACTGCAGAGTTTAAATGTTACCTTGTTGGGCAATATCATGATACAGTCTCTCCACTCTGGAATTATTTCTGAGAAGATCCAAACACTGCCTGTATGATTCCCACAGAAACTTAACCCATGGAGTCAAAAGTAGTCGATCAGTACGATCTTGGGTATCTTCCCCACTTACAGCACTTAAGAGAACACTAAGAAACAAAGAGTATTTTATATTGTATAATTGGATATTTTATCACATTATTCTTGCTTGTTACAACAGATCAAATGATAATCAAGAAAAATTACAGTGTAGAAACACCTATGAAGGACTTTTTTTTTTGCTTTGATTTATATGCTTTATTTGCTTATAAAGCAAATTTTGGGGAGGACAGATGTAAAATTGCCATGACTCCAAACTAAAATGCTAAAATACAACCTGACACACAGATTAATCCAGAAAAGATTCAGTTTGGTAAAGGCATTCATGTAAGGGGAACCAGTTAACAAGTAAGATTATTTAAAAATAAATACATTTAATATGAACCAAATTAACGTAATCAAAAGTAAGCATCACTTTTACCTTTCTGGAGTCTGAATATTATCAAGATCTTCTATATCTAGGACCATCTGTTGAGATTCTTCTTTAGCAGCTTCAGTTTTTTCTTCTGCTAGTTTTAAATAAGCTCGTACTACATCCTCCAAGGACTTAATATTTACCTGTATCAAAATCAGAAGAGCTAAAAGTAGCTTTTCTTAATCAGGGATAAAATCTATGTAGGAAATTCAAATTTCAATAAAATATATTAACTTCATAAAGTAATAAGACAATGAAAGCCTTGTTCTGTTGTTCAGGTTCCAAAGAAGCCTCTTAATAACAGAAACCAATTATAATATGAAGTATATCTACCTAGATGAATCCTAACAAGTTATTCTTCAAATGATCGGATCATGTAATAAGATTCCAAATATGTATGTTCCAGAACCTCTACATGTATTTGTTATTAAAATGCTGATATTTACTTTCCAATTATTAGTATAATTAAACTTTAGAAGTTTTACCTGCTGGCATATATTCTTGTATTGATATAATCCTTCCTTTGCCAGGTGGCTCTTCCGGAGGTCCACACACAATTCTAAGTATTTTAGCATAATTGGTTCGTGGATCTTTTGCCATGTTCTGTGTTTTTTACTTTTCATAACATCATACAGAACATCAAGAGCAGGTTGTTTCTTCCCAACCTCAAGAAATTCTAGAAAAATAAACAAAGGTTAATGCTCAATTCCATTGAAGACTACTTGTCTATTTTTAAAAACTTAAGCTATAAAGGAATGAACTGCTATATATGATTAAATTAAGCCTTATAAACAGTACCAGGCTGTTAATGTTTATAAAAAATAAGGATCAGTTGTAAGTAACCAGCATAATTATATAATTATCCTGGTTATTTAAAATTATATATGTAAAATATATTTTCCTTTTTTCCTCTTTGTTTGGGATTTTTTCCATATTTTTTCTTTACTTCTGATTTCTATTTTTTCTTTAAGTTTAAATACTGCTTTATTAATTGTGTTAATTAAATATTGTTGATTAATTGTATATAATTTTAATAAGGAAGGAAGGAAGGAAGGAAGGAAGGAAGGAAGGAAGGAAGGAAGGAAGGAAGGAAGGAAGGATTCTTCCAAAATTCAAGATATAAATTATCCTAAAATTTTCAGAAAAATTTAGAAGCTCCAAACTATTTATAGATATCCGTAGGTTGACAGGTGAAATAGTGTTCATGACTGGATAAACAGGTTGGAGATTAACTACAAATTCCAAGTTTCAAAGAGATTTCAAGAAGCTGATTCTGAGAGTGCTTTGGTTACATTAACCTTTAGTGCAGGTCCTATTTTGAAGGATAGAATCTGAATGCAAGCAAGCTGAATCTCTGCTATACGACGATGCCTAAATTCTCATTCCCAGTATGATCATTTTTAAACAGCCCTTCTTGTTTTTTTGGTTTGAAAATCAATCAATATAATTTGTGGAAGAAACAAAAGAATATGTTGCTAAACATTATTCCTTATTTCCTTTCATTTCTGTCACACAGTAATCCCTTCTAATCACTCTGGGTGATTACTTCTGGGGATTGAGATGAGGGGAAATCTACCTCTACAGTTCCTATTAGAGGTCTCAGTGATGTTTCTTACTAAAGTCCAGCATTTCGTAATGGTCTGAGGACACAAGAGGGTCCCCAAGACTCTCTCAGTAGTCTGCAAAATCAGAATTATTTACCAGATATTAAAGACACTTTCAAAAATTTAAGTTACTTTTATTAATTTTTAATAAAAAATATAAGATTTTTAATGAAAGTATTTTGATATTATCAAATGAGCTTAATATTATTTTAAATAATTCAATAAATATACTATGAATCCATCAATTTTAATTGTAATATGGTAAATATTGATAAATATAATACATACAAATATAAGCTCTTTTGGGTCCTCCATAAATTTTATAAGTGGGAGGGATCCTGCAAGCAATATGTTTAAAGAACCATGGGATAGATCATTATATCCTTCTGATACACTCTGCGAGGTTTGGGGGTGGGGTG
The DNA here is from genome assembly GCA_032468215.1 of Stegonotus admiraltiensis. Classification (NCBI taxonomy): domain Eukaryota; kingdom Metazoa; phylum Chordata; class Lepidosauria; order Squamata; family Colubridae; genus Stegonotus; species Stegonotus admiraltiensis. The sequence continues at coordinate 90,921 of JANHZT010001104.1, forward strand.
GCATATTATAGTACTTCCTTTTTTTCCCCCACGAAATGGAAGAGTTGGCATGCAGGAGGAAGTGAGTGCCAGACTCTTCCAATGTGTGTTATTCTTCAAATATGTCTTGCATGTTCCTTTAGCTTCCTCCAATTTTATAATTTTGGGTACTCTTTTTGTGTTTTTTGTACTTTGTTAATTAAAAGAAAAGCATTTTTGAATTTGAAGTTGACTGTTGTTGGCAGACTACCAAATGTAGAAGTAGGTTCTGTGCTTATAAATTAGAAAACAAAAAAAACTTTTAGTCAATGTCAGAATATATCTTTGTTGTCGTTATTATTGGTATATCGTTTTAAAGTAGATAAAATTGTATCTTATTTTTATGGGCTTCTACAATTGAGGAAAATGCACTTAAGTTGTTGTTTTATTTCATACAAGAATTGAAAATTAAAATTAAAAGTTACCCGTTAGCTTTTTTTATAGACTAGATGAGTAGCAGTAAGTGTAGGCAACCATGTTTTCTATGTTTGCATACGTAGAATGAAAAACAGGGAAGCAAAATTTGCTATGAATTTGTATTTTCCTTAAGCAGAATACCTAGAATGTTGATTTGTTACATCAGAATTTTCAATTGGTATTTTAAGTGTTGCATCAGAAATCGATTAATGTATAAAAATAATTTCCAATTCAGCTCCATTCAAACATGTTTGCCATGTTGGCTGTAGATAATGGGACCCGAAGTTCAATACACACAGCATATTAATTGGGAAAACTAGCTTAGATGCATACACAGGCAGTTTTTCTTCCTTTCATAAAATTTAACAGTAATAATGGAACAATCCTATAAAATAATCCTCAGAAAATAAAGATTATGTATAGGCCATATAGACTACTGTTACAGTTAAACTTAATGTCCAGGTATATTTCCTAATCTTTAGAATTTCAGTACTGTCTAATTACATTAGTTAAGTACAAAGATTGTGTTACCCTTCTTCGTATTTCTAAGATTTTATTATTTGCAATTCAAAAGCCTGACTTTTTGGAAGAGTTTTCATAGCATATTAAATCATGCCTACTAAACCATATTTTGATCAAACAACACTAAATTGGGTAAATTCCACAGTGTACTAAATATGTAAAAACTTATGGTTTACGAACAGAATGGCTAGATACAGATAATTCACAATGCCCAGTCCAAATCCTCCCTCTGTTTTTACGTTTCTATTACAGGAATTAATTCAGAGTAGAATCCAAACAAATTGTTATAATTTAGAATGTTGTATTGATCAGGCTTCACCCTCTAGTACTGAGTGTAATCTGTGTAAAGTTGCAGTGTTATGTTCAGTAAGAACAATGTGTAATGAATCAAGAATTGTAGAATAGGTTTACCCTTTTGTACTTGTACTATAATTAAATTGTATTAAACAGGCTGAATTTCCTCATGAATAAGGCACACTGAATTCTTTATAAAAATGACCTAAAGTAATATTTAAACAAATACTGTTCTATAACTCTCTTGTGCAAATAGTGTAATTTACATGTTGTTAGACTGTTTATATGCTGTTATCCCATTAGTATATTGATAGAAATGAATACATAGTTCAATTTTTCCAAGCCTATAAATTTCTCAACAGCTGTTCAGAAATTCCAGACTATGATTAAATATTTGGCAAACAACTTATTGGTTGTTCTAGTTAGTTTTCATATGATTTTGGCCAGTCACTCTCAGTCCAACTCACCACACAGGGTTGTTGCTGTGGAGAATATAGGAGGAAGGAGAATTAGACAGATTTGCTGCCTTGGGTTATGGATAAAAAGAATAATGGCAGAATAAAAATAAGCTGCCCTTGATTTAGATCCAAATGCCAAAATTTATCCATACCTATACACTGTATGCATGTATGTGTAAAATCTTATTCACCATTTTTCAGCTATGGCTTGTCATCAACATATTTCACATTGTACGTATGGTGTGTTGAAGATAAACAGGAAATATGGTCAAGAACTTTTTAATACTAAACTACTGCAACATGTTATATCTAAATTATGTATCTTTTACAAATGAATAAAATGAAAAATGTAGATAAAAGGCCTGAGCAATATGAGATAGAACCACTCAAATATATTTATGGAATTATTTTTTACCAATTCTTTCAACTGAAATTCAAAATATAACTGAATTTTGGTTTGTAACAGATGTACAATAGATTTTGGCAAATGACTATAATTCCACCAAATTACAATGGATACTTATTTTGATAAACTATTTTTACAAATAGTAATTTAATTCTTTAATTTGTAAAAGTGCTTATATCCCAATTAAAAATATACATTAAAAGGAGTGTTTATATCCCTATATATTAACACCATATGTTCACTGGAATTTTCAGGTTGCCATACAAGACTCAGAAGAGGTATGGGGAAATATGATGGACATGAATTCTATTTTAAAGACAGTTAAATATATGAACGTTTTGCAACAGTGCAATAAATAAACATGAATATACTAAGTAATTGTCCCTTTGAACTAGTCTTGAGATTTCCAGGTGGTCACCCTACTGGCTTTTCTACTAGAAATCAAGAATTGTTCTTAAGTCCCAATGTGTCAGCACTTCCTTACAGCAACTCTAACGAGTTTTAATTACATATATTAAGCAGTTATTATTTTTTGGAATATGAGATATGAGAGATAAGGAGAAGACAAGAAGACTTGCACCTTCTGCGTTTATAACTTTTTACCTTTAATCACGCAAAGACTAAACCTGGAAAAATGTGCTCAATGTGTTTTCTAATATAAATCGGTTTCTAGAAAATAGGAACGAGTTTTAGGGGCTACAGAGTGATCTGTGAATATATCCGGGGGAAAGCACATTTTAATAGGTCGTCCGTTGAAACTTGCAGTCCATGACGAAGGGGGGGGGCCGACCTGAGTAAAGTGTGACCAACACAAGGCGGCGGTCCTCAGAGACAGCCGTAGTTCATGCTTGGCTTTTATTGCGACTTAGGTAGAAGAAGAAAAATGTTCTCTTGTCCTCATGGCCACGCTCCCAATGCAAATTTCGTCTAAAAGGGCATGTGGCAACGACGCCTCAAGGACAAAAAGGCTTCATTTATGTTAAAATGGTTCGTGGGATAGATGGCCTCGTTCGCTTCTACTGATGTCTGGCATTTCGCGCTCCCCAAGCAAGGAAGCGGGGGAGTGGCCATGGGTCTGGTGGCAGTTTAGGCCTCAATCCCCGTCATTAAGCCCGGCCGGAGGCGAGGCGAAGACGAAAAAGAAACGGAGGAGGCCTCTGCCTTCATAGAAGCGACCCTTCAGAGCTTCGCACTCACCGTTCGCCCGCTTCAGGGCGTTCTCGGGCCGCTGGAAGTAGACCGGCATGATGGCGACGGCTTCTCCTCACGCGGCAACGAGCCCTAAGGAGCGCCCAGTCAGACAGCAAGCGAGGCCGGAAAGGGAAGGCGTCACGTGACGCTCACGCAGCAAAGAGCCCGGAAGAGAACAGATTAGACGGCGCCTCTATGATCTCCACCCCCCGAGTTAAGTGTGCGCATGTGCGGAAAGTTCAGGCTGTTGGCGGGAGTGAAGGCTAACTCAAAAGGCGAAGAAGGAAGAAGAAAGGGGGGATGGTGCAGCTCTGAATTTTATCTTCCTTTTCAGAGGGTGTTTGCTTATTACTTTCTACTTAGTGAACTTGGCTTCAGAATTATTATTCAGAAATGCGTCTATGCATGCCTTGGGACCGACTTCTTCCTAAAAGTTGTTTCCTGTTAAGGACAGACGACTTAACCCGCCTAGGCTAGTGTCTATCCTACCATTTACCAGCATGGTCAGGGAAGAGGGCTGTGGTTCCTATTCAATAGATTAGTCTTACTAACTAAACCAGTGGTAGGCAAACTTGGCTCTTTCACACCCTGTGGACTTCAACTCCCAGAATTCCTAAGACAGTTT
>JANHZT010001104.1:141527-152522 GCA_032468215.1 Stegonotus admiraltiensis
GGTTCTCCGAACTGCTCAAAATTTCTGCTACCGGTTCTCCAGAACCTGTCAGAACCTGCTGGATTTCACCCCTGATAGGCAGGCAAAGTTTCAAAAGGAGAACGAGGAGGCAAGCTTACAGGGATGACTTGAGAGTCATCCGTGGACCAGCGTAGGGGTCTCTGTGGCACAGGCTGCCCCAAGGAAAGCGTTGCCCAGCCCCGGCAGCTGCGGGGTTGGCTTGAGGGTCTCTGATGAGGGCCACTTTTTCCACCACGCTTTACTAGATCGGCCTCAAAAAAAAAAGGAGAGTCGTGAATCCTAGAATTCCATCGCGTTGACCCAGAATAAGCGAATGTGACATTTCGCCAAGATCTGCCTTTTCTAATTGGATAAATTCAGAGTAGCCTTCGATTAAAGCACATGCACACGCATTAGTAAGCCAGATTCCTCCCGCCCCCCCGCTCCACCACCATTTCTGCTGTTCTAGCTTCTTTATTAGCCAAGCTGCATTCTTGAAGTATTTATTTGGGTTGGCTCATATCTGTGCCCAGAACTGCACTGTTTCTTTGTTGTCAGGTGTTGGATGGTTCGTTGCAGTCTCTCCATTCATATATTGATAGAAACGTTTCTGCTTCAATTGAAATTGCAGATTCTGCCTATAGAGTGCAATTTGATCTTCCTATCTGCTGACCTTGGCTACAGATGTTATTTGCTGCTTTGTTATTTCCAGTGTTTCCTTAATCTTCCTTGTTTCCATGTGATATTTCTTGATCGGGTATTCTTTGATCTTCTTATTCTTTTCTTGGTCTTTCCTTTATTCTGTTTTCTTTGTTCTGTTCTGGCCTGCTTGTATCTGATCTTAGCCTGCTGTTCCTATTTTCCAGCCCAATCTTCCATTTTAATTCCATTTCCTTTTAATACTTGTGCTAGCTGTTTCTTTGAATCAAGCTTCAATGTAGTTTTCTTGATCCATGTGGTTTTCTTGATAAAATAGAGGAGTTTTATTATACCCTTCTCCTGTGCTGTATGAAATGATGCCTTTGTCATTATTAAAGTGATCGTCAATTTCCAACAACTTCTTATATCACAATTCCTTGATATAGTTGGCAGCTTACTTTCATTGGACCGCTGGGATGACATTCACACATTTGGTGACTCTGGGTGTATATTCCCAAATTGCTTCACTGATACCTTCCAGGCGCATGTGCACAAATACACATATGAACACAAAGAATCACAAGGAAGCAACTTACTAGGACTTGGGAGAGATTCCCAGATATAAAATGTTAAATTTGAAAGCCTATCAAGCTTTTTAAAACAAGATGTATTGCCCTCTTAATGTGGCTAGGTGGCAGCACACTCTTTCAATAAAAACAGTGGTTTACGGGCTGCTTGCCAGATGTTGTACAGGAGGCCAGTACACTCCCAACCCACTGTTACGACACATCATGGAATGCTGAGACAATACGTCAGTTTGTAGGACTGTAACCTCAACGTAGCGTTCACAAATAATTGAAGACAGGCAGACTGTTAAGTTATTCTAAGGGAGGAGGGCACTAAAAAGTATAATGAGATACAATTGTGAACTGTATGTTACAGAAAGGGGAGAGGGGAACTTTTCCCTAAAAAACTTTCCTAAATATAATTTGGATCAATTTTGTATGAACCACATCTGCCAGATATAATTACATTTCACTGATGTCATTTGTTTGCAATTTTGGGTATATTACTAGCAATAATAAATCCTGGGAGGCAATCATTTGGCTTCGAATGGCATTTATTAGGATTCATTTTGGAAAATAGTTGCTTGTGTCTCTATAAATGTTGTCCAATCGGTCAGTTAAAAGGACTTTTATGTCTTTTTTTTTTACATTTTTCCAACCGCCACAAGCTCGTGGAAGTTGGGACCCTTCAGGGTGTTTTAATAGCTACTGAACTGCTCGAATCCAACAAGCATCCTTTACTGCAGAAGCCTTCTCTGGAGCCCTAGCTGTATATCAACAATGGGGCCATTGACTCCCATAAAGGGTAGGGTGATATGTAAGAATGCCTCCTGCAGATAATATTTTAAAATTGTATTTCTTGTCTGAGAAAACGCAGTTTGAAAATTGGGGTGTTTTTTTTTACACACACACACACACACCCCTTCTCTTGTAGAGACAGGAGACAGTCTGTTGCTGCAGTACTCACAGCTGCAGACCTGCAAGAGCCCACTCAGCCGATGACTCATCGGCTGCAACAGCTCATAACGTAGACCTTCATTTTATCCGTCCTCATTTCTCATTACAGGGAGGCCAAATTTCAGGTTTATATACTGAAAAATGTACTAACGCTTCCTTGGTAGTCTTCTGAAAGATGACCACTATCACCACTGTTATAGCTTGTGGTGACCAAAAGGCATTTTTCAAGTTCCTCCCAAAAGGAAATATATAACACCCCTTCTTTCTTGAACGATCCTGCAGCAAAGGTTTCCTGGAGATTTCCCCCCACCCGTTCTCTCTTTATGCCTTCAGAATTTGAATGTTCCATTTTTCCTCAAGCCCTGCTCCAATGAAATTTATGTGACAATCACTTAGTTTTTATTTCAAAAAAATCTCTTTCTAATTAAACATGCAGATAGGGGGTTTTAACTGCCCTTGCATAGAGTAAATAAAGGCTGATAAACTAAAGTTAAAGTTTAAAGGTTCTACTCTTATTCAGATAGATTGAATGTACATCATAACAGAAATGATTTGTTTGTGCTCGGAGTATAACTGTATCAGGGTGATAAGTAATTGTTATAACATTTATTAGTTGACTGGAACCTCTAGTCGTTCCCATCTGCTGAGCAACAACTGCCATTAACCTCAGGCTACATGGCTGGCAGCCTTCTTAGGTACAGTCCAAACATGAAACATGACTAGATAAGCTAATTCTACTTTATTGTAAGGCTACGTTAACATAATCTTACGAAGTACAAATATCTTGCTCTTTTCCCATCTGATAAATTAAGAGAGTTTCTTTCTCTGTCTATTATGCAACTGTAGGCTATCCTGCCTCTTACCTGATCATTTCCTAGGTGGCATCTCTTCTCCCTCCCTTGTCTCCCAAGGTCATTCTCACATACCATTACAATAGCAAATTAGAAAAGATACACTATTGAGCTTGTACCTCATCGACACCTCTAAGGCCACAGATTCCTCATCCCACTTAATCCATTTATTATCATTCCTTGCACTTTGCCTCCTTAGTTGTTTTTCCATATATCTGTTAATTCCTTCAGGCAACAAAGAGTAGGAATGTTCATATAATATGATAACATTTTTCTGAAGGAGACCCTATTCATACCTTGTCTGCTACAGTTCTTGTACTTCCTCACATGGTCCCTAATATACATATAAGAGGTATCCAACACATTTGGGTGTGCATCAGTTTTTTAAAAAGCTGCTTAAGGATAATAATGCAAAGCATGTAATTCAGAAGCCATTCTATAGCTATGCTTAGAAGCCAGCTCTTTTAAGCCTCCTTTTTAAGAGTATTGTCAGTCTCATGACATAATGTTCAATACTCAATAGCTGCAGGACAAACAAAACAACCATCAGATACGATATTTTACAGATATAATGATTGGGAGAGCTGCACATAATGCCTTTTTCATTCTGTCACCATCTGTAGATTTTGAACTACAGATTTCAAACATCAGGCCTAATCTGTGTAGTGATATCAGGTGCTGAACATTCCAGCCCAAAACATCTTGAAGGTACTGCAGAGGATAAGAATGGAAGGCTAGATTCATATGTTGTGTTACACAAACCTTCCCAACCTTGGCATCTCAGAATTTCCTACTGGCATGGAGAATGCTATGGTAAGCCATAAAGCGAGAAGGGGATATTATTGATTCAGACAATGTATGAGTTAAAAACATCAATGCTGACATTGAAACAAGAATACTGACGTTTCATCAAGAAAAAAATCCGTGTGTGTGTTTTCCAAATGCCTACTTAATAAACAATATGGCTCCCTACATTGGCAATATAAAAACATTATAAAGATGCAACCATAAAACAGAACTTTTAAAAAATGCCTAGATATTATCTGGAGTGTATCTTTATTCCTGTTTTTTTTCCTGAAAGACTTGGATGCATCGGAATAAATGACTGCAACACTTGAAACAATTCTTTTGTTGGAATTATTTACCCCATCATTTCCAAAGCTGGTCAAACAAGCAGACTAGTAACAAGAATACGCTGGAGAAGTCAGAACTCGCCTGCATCATACTTTATGCCAAGCCCATGTATAGTTTGTTTTCTATATGCCATTCTATGCCAACCCAGACATTTCGGTTTGTAACTTTGTAAACCATGTTTAATATTTTCTAAAAAAATAAATTGTAACAACTATAGGTAATTAAATTAAGATTCAATATGATATATGAACTCCATATTTTCAAAGATGCATGAAAGGTAAATACAGATATTTCCCTTCCATATTTCCATATAAAATTCTGTTAGCAGGGTAGCTTTATCCTACTATAATATATTTTAGTGTATCTTGCTGGATAGTATCATCTTAAACCTGTTAAATCTATGCTACAAAAATCTGGATGACCATTAGATGATAGGAAAGAGATTGAGATCTCTAAGCCTCTATATATTATGGTCATCCTGATTTTTGCAGTCCAGATCTGGTAGCATACAATAGCTAAAAAAAGGTTACTTTTCACCCAAAAATCCTAAAGTTGCTTTGGAATTCTAAATGAGGTACCCAAAGGTATTAGGATGGAGAGAAGTCAACAAGTTGGAATTTCATGTAGTTAAACTGAAGTGCAATAAAGTTAGAAATCAACCAATCTCATTAGAGACAAAATATTGACTTTGAGTATGTTCTTTAATGAACTAAACTTGCATGTTGCCTATTCCTGGAGGTGTAACTCTCTGGAAAGGCACCGGTACTATTAGTGGCTAAGAATCCGGGTTTTCTTTTCAGCTAAAGCTGGACTACCAGCCAAGATCCTATTAAGGTTTAACTTTTCTCACCAAGTCTCATTCAATTTAATGGAAAATGAAATGCTTTTGATTCTTTTTCGTTGAAACAAAAAAATAATTTTGGTGAATTCTGATGGAGCACGCGGGATTCTCACACTGTTTTATTTTCAGAGTGATATAAAGACCCTGTCATTTATTATATGATTACCTATCAATAGAAGCTTCTATTGAATTCAATTAAAAAATCTAATAAAACTGCTTTCGGAAGTCTTTTTTAAATGAGAAAATACGAATTGTCAGGTAGGTTCCAGAATAATTCAGCAATGAATAAGAGAAAAGAACAAACACAAAATACTCTCAGCAGGCTTTCAGCAAAAGCAAGTTAAAAATGAACATTAAAAGATATCCTGAAGTTCTCTGAGAATGAGACAGAAACTCAGAATCCTATTCTTCAATGAATAATACATTATCTGCAAGCTCTAGTAACAAAGTCAAGGAACACAGTGGGAAACAATAGATCTAAGATTAAAAATCAAGAAAACCAAACTAATACAAAAGGTTCAGCAACCAGCCTTCACAATGACAAGACATAACTGCCTTTTAGGAGCAACTGTGAAAAATCGAGCCAGAGGTATGCCACAGACTAGCACTTGGTAGGTAAGCAGTGAAGGCCCTGGAAAATATGCCGAAGCATATTTATGCCCACAGACCAGAATCCTGCAGGCATTGGTTTTCCCTATGATATTGTTTCTGTTTTGCTTTTTTGAAAGTCTGTAACTCTCTTTAACATCCTGCAGGAGTTTATATCCAATTCTTGATTTCTTGACTAGCCAAACAAATTGACATTGCTTAAATAGTATGCCAGTCATCAGTAAAAGTAATGTCTGAAATTAACATAAGATTCTAGGTAAGACATTCATCTTGGCCAGGGAAGTTCTTCCTTTCATTGACAGTTGTAATTTTTTCCAGCTCAGCATATCTTTTTTAATTTCATTCCATACCTCAACATAGTTATTCTGATACAGTATACAGCTCATATTAGTTGAAATCATACCCCAATATTTAATCTTTTTTTCAATTCTGGATCCAGAGTTATTCAGATCCAGACATCTTGATCTTGTGCAGTCATATTTTAATCAACATCTGTATTGTCTGTATATTAATCTCAAAGCTGAAAGAGAAATCTTTCAGATTTCTCATTAGAAATTCAATCCCTTTTAGAGGGTCCTGTAAGATCAAAACCAAATAGTCTGCAAAAACTCAATTTAAAGGTCTCGTTTTTTATTTTTAACGCCATTATCTTCTCGTCTAATATTTCTAATGAAAATTTCAAGTACTAAAATAAACAACAAAGGAGGCAGGTGACAGTCCTCTTTTGTTCTTTTCTGAATATCATATGGTTTAATCAAATCACCATTAACCTAAATTAGTATTTCCCATAAAAAGAGCCATCCTATAGACATAAATGCCCATTTGATGCATTTCACAAACATATAAAAGAAGTTTATTTCTGCTTCCATCAAGGACTTGTATGCTGACCAACTTATACGTTCAAAAATGAGGACCCGGCTACTTTTCTCTTTAAATTCCTAAGCAATCCTTGAAGATGTGCAACTTGAAACCTTCTCAAGTCTTTTATAGTCCAATTTGCATGTCTGCTGTCTCCTGCCACATTCCACTAGACTGTAACTAAATGCAGCCTCATGACTTGGACAAAAGCCAGGCCTTTTCTCTCTCTCTCCCATCCCTCTTCTGTTTTATTTACAATTTTGCCAAATGAAACAAAATTATTTCATGATTTAGAATGTTTTCTTTTGTTTACACTTCTTTGGGATAGAACACTCTGGAATGGCAGCTCATAAATATAAATCTATAAAATACTTCCTGGGAGACAATATATACTAGAAACTCAAATCGATAAATGTGGAAGTCTAAGAAATTATTGCTGAGACACATTGATTGTATACATTCTTCACTAGGTTAATACAGTACTACCTAATGCTTTTTGGTGTGTGTGTAAATTGTTTTGGATTACAGCTTCATAATCCCATAACAATGGCCATGTCAACCAAGTCTAATGAGAATTCCAACTCAATAAATATGAATGGCGTAAGTTTGCCACCTGGGTTCCCATTTTTTTAGGCGATCACATTGCAGATCACATTGCTGTTTTTTTAATTCAATTAGTGACATGTTTGCCACAAAGATTAGCTACAGATTTGTTTCATCATTCAATATAGGAATGCCACTAGATGGCACTTTGGTACAACTCAACGTCTAGCATGGATATTGTCTTGGTCAATTAACTGGACTTCAAGCACAGCTGTGGTTGAACAGAGATTGTTAATATTTCCAAGAATTAAAAGAGGTCCTTGATATGCCTGCTTCCAAACTATAAGCATTGGAGTCATATTTCTCATGAGATTTCATAATAGTTTAAGTAAACAGATTTAACTACAAGAAAAGAAGGCACCAATTAGCAAGAGGACACAACTAGGGTTGGTTCATATATTGCAGCAACTTCCACTTATGTTAAAGGTCACTGAAAATTGCTTCCATGTGATCTTTGCAATAATTTAAAACTGCTTTCCATGTGGTTCACCCTAATTGGTTGGCAGACTCCATGTTTGTGCCAGAATTATTGAAAATGTGGAATTTAGGTGATCAGGAAATTCTCTTCCTAAATGACCTAAACTGTAGGCAATCCAATAGGTTAGGAGAACTTGCCACAGCCAGCTCACCATGGCCAATTTGCCATAGCCAACTCACTGCACGACAAGAGTTACTCTACTCGCTGTGGGACAAGAGTTACATTAATATTGAAGAAATGGTGGAATAGAATCATTAAAGAAAGGATGTCAAATATTTTTTAATTATTTTAAATAATTAAATTGAATGGTTGAATTGTCCCACGGCAAGTTGGCCATGACGAATTGGCTAAGGTGAGTTGGCCACAGGGAGTTGACCATGGTGAGTTGTCCCATTCTGGATCTAATAGTAGGAATAATTGCATAGGCCACTCTTCAGTTTCAGTTTATACTTAAAGCACAACCGAATCTCTTCTATAAATCCAGGAAGTGATTTCTAAGTTACTAATGATTGCAGAATTTTTTTCCTGAAGCGACTCAGATGGCATTACCACTTTATTTCACTGAAATCAGAACTTGTCTTAAAAATAAGCCACCAGAACGTCTCCATCCTCTGAAAATATAGGTAGCTTCAGATGCTTTAACAAAAGACAGGATTCATTTTCTTCACCATGGCACCCTACGGCAAGTTTGTTTGCACTTGATATGGGCAGGTAATCTTCAGATATTATAAAAACGTTGTGAAAACAAACAAACAAAAAAAGAGTTGCTACATATTTAGGAATAGGCCCTGGTCCCAAACTGGCACCATGGGCATAGTTTGGCCTCATGCCCTATCCAAATTTAGTTATTTTTCTATCTTTTATCCAGGAAAACAAAACAACAAAAAGAAAAGATTCAACGATAGCATTTGGGGTAGGATAAATTTTACCTTTTAGTAAATTGATTTTTTTTTTATTAGCTAAACTCACTATAGCAGCCATTAGCCAAATGCACACAATACAGTAGGAAATGAGCTTACTACTAAAAAATAGATGGTTTGAAGGTTTCAGGCAAAATCAGGATTTCTTCACAGATTACAAATGAGAAGGGCTTTCTCCTCAGTCTCACAAAAATGTTTCTTTTAACCCATATGTTTGCGATTCTGCCTCAATGCTTTCAGGCATAGAGAATCAGGACCTTATGTTAAGATTTATTGCTCAAACTTATACACAAGATTCTAGTCAACTGATGGTCAGCACTAAGTTGGCACTAGATAAGAGTCAATGGATTTCAAAGGGAGGCTGAACTTGGAACGTTTGTGAACACAAGGATACTGAGTCCTTTCTTGACACCGCCCTCAGGCTCTTCCCCTTCTAGAAATATCTTCTTGAAGCAATATTCCATGCATCTGGTTAAATGGGCTGTTATCCTAAATGTTTATGCCATAGATCCCTTATTTTTTTTAGGTCAGTGGGCACATTACAAATTTTGAAAAACTGTCATTGTTAACTGACAGTTAACAGTTTATTGCCTGATAACCTGAACCATGAGTCAATTGACTAAAATATGGTTTAATACCCTGTGGTTCATTGCTTTGTGCAAACTCACCCATTAGTTAATTAGGTTACTTTAGGTCAACTACTATTTTTCAACCCAAACAATCTCATACCTACATTTGTTTTATGAAAGCAGGATTATCTTAAATGCCTAGAGATGTGTGATATACATCCAATACATATAATTAAAGATTTTGATGTGTATTATCAGTTGGAAATTATATTAGGCCTCAATAGCTGTGACATGAAATCATATATTTTTGTTTCATGCTGCATAGTAGAATATTCCTAATAGCAGCTCCATGTCTTGCCATTCTATAATTTGATCCATTATCCAAATACTATTTCCAAGTAATTATATTTCCAAATATGCATAACTTCTGAATGGTTAGTCGTATTTACTTGGAAGTTTTAGTTATTATATTAATTAGGGAAGATGGATTGCTAGCTATCAAACTGAATACATATAATTAAGAGTATCATTTTACCACCAGATAAATCTTTTTGCCTCAACAAATAGCAGTACCTGGTTAATGTCATCCAGGGTCAGAAAGCAATCAAGGTCAGACCTGGATAGTACTTGAATGGGAGACCTCTGGGGACAGTTAGGATGTTAAGTTAGACTGAAGGAAAAAAATGACAAACCCTCCTCTCGTGTTTCAAAGAAATCTGCATGAACTTATCCATGAAGTCAGCAATACTTTCTTTGCTTCATATGCTTTTTTTTACATTACAGCTATTCACACAACACACAGGGGCACAAACTGATTTTAGTTTAGCATATTTGGGTGAGACCATCCTATAGTGCTAGTTTGCTTCAGTGTATCATGAAAACCTAGGTCCTAGAATAAACAAAGCATCCATTTGGAAGGTCGCCCAAGGCAGGACAGGAGCAAAAGTACAGGTAGTCCTCAAGTTATGACTAATTGTGACCAGAATTTCCATCCCTAAACAATGCAGTCATAAAGCATGATGTCATGTGACTGCATTGCTTAACAACAGTAATGCCAGCTGCCATTAACTGAATCCACCCTAATCCAAGCCATTTCTAGCTTGGTTCCTCCCAGCCCTGAGCTCAGTAAGATAAAGGACTGTCTCCTTTACCTACCCCACAACCACCTATCTCCCCACATCTCTATCTCTGTTTTGGATTCCTTGCACTCTCTTATTTCTGCTAGTCTTGCCACCCTGCATTGCCAACTTTGCTGCCTGCAATTTGCTGATCCTATCACCCTGCCAATTTTGTCACCCTGCACTCACTGACCTTCATTTTTGAAGAGACCATTACAGGATCTAAGAGTTTTGGATAACTATCATTTGTCCTCCAACCATTTTAGGGAAGGTTGTTAAGACAATTATGGCAAACAAACTTCACAGTGCTCCAGAAGAAGAAGGTTATTTGGACCTTTTTCAGGCAGGGTTCAGACTCGTGGGACAATGGAACCATTAGTGAGGCCCTTGGGTGGCTTGGGTTGGGACCTGGATCAGAACTGTGCATTGCTCTTCATCCTTTTGGATCTCTCAGTGACTTTTGATACCATCAACAATGATAATTTACTGAACCACATTTGGGTTTGGGAATGAAGACCCTGTTTGTAGTGGTTCTGCTTCTTTCTCCATCGGTGATTTTAGGCATTTTTTAGCTATTTTGTGAAGGGCTATGAGAGGTTAACCCAATGGATATGCGGGGTGCCACAGGACTTGGTCCTCTTTCTCAGTACTTTAACATCTATGAAACCACAGGCCAAGATCAACCAGCAGTTTGGGATGCTCATATTAGCTAATTTAACCATAAGGAGCTTTGGAGCCCCGAGAGGTGGCATGTGTCTAAACGGAGTCTCAGGGTTTTTTTTAAAAAAAGCTTATAATTTAATTTTAAGGGGATCTGGGAGGCGGGTGGGGACCGAGATGGGTTTAGGGGGA
>JANHZT010001104.1:152947-164152 GCA_032468215.1 Stegonotus admiraltiensis
GTTAGAAAATTTTACTACTAACAGAGATACAAAAGTGGGCGGTAGGTATAAAAAGGTTGACTACCCCTGGTTTAAACCATAACCTGGATAGTTTAACTGTTGTATTTTATGCACCCAATTTTGTCCGAATGCAGCAAAATATAAGTTTAATCAATTTTAAAAAATGGGTTCATTAATGTTCAGTCAACATGGTTAAAGCAAGCCATATAGTCTAAACTTGTAGATCAACAAATCCTATTATTCCTAAAACCATAGTGGAGCTCAAGGTGCTAAAACAATCCACAGGGATTGCGCCTAATTCATTTGGCTTCCATGTAATTTATTTTCGTTGTTCACTTAACAGGAACTTATGCACATTAGAAACATAACAGCATTTGAGGAGCTGTCAAAATATTTTCACCAGCAGCTTATTTCATTAAACTAAAGCAGCAGATTGATAGTCCTGGAACGAATTATGAATCATGATGGTCTTTCCTCCGTTCAACCGTGAGAATTATAAATATTTTTTAAAAAAAACCACACTATTTCCGCTTCCCTTTATACTCTGGAGTTGCTCCATCATCCTTACCCCAGGAAAGCATCTGAAAAACCTGATCGGGCATCCGAGTGCTCACCACCCCCCGGACCGCCTGCATGTGCTATGCAAGGAACGGATGCTGGCGGTAAACCCCATCGTCTCCCCACCAGCCTTTACCAAAAAAAAACAAAAAAACTACGTCTCCCGACACGCTCAGAGGAACGAGCCAGCTGTTGAGCACGGCGCCTGCGCAATGCTGCGGAACCCGCTTCGTAGTACCACACCCCCGCGGAGGGAGGGAGAGAAGCCCGCCCATCTGAAACCTTCCCAACAGAGGGGGGGGGCGGTGAGAGGGTTGGCTTTTTCTTTTTTTTTTTGCTTTTACATGTAGGCGCCCAGAATGGAGTAAGCGAGATCCGCGAAGCGAAGGGGAGAAAGTGTTTCGGGCTGGAGGAGGGAGAGGGAGGGAAGCAGGCGGGCAAGCCAGCCAGCCAGCCAAGGCAGCGAGCAAGCGGTGGTTCTTTCTCAAGACAGGACCTCGTCGGAGGAAGCCAGAGAAAGCAGCGCAAGAATGCCCTAAGGGCAGGGGGTTGGTGCCGCGCTGCCGTAGTCGGTGAAGACGAAGCGCCAAGTGCCTTCTCTGGAAGCTGCCCATCGTCCGCTGCCGCGCGTCCCGACCGAGCTTGTCAATGGAGCTGGAGAATATAGTGGCCAACACGGTTTTGCTCAAAGCCAGAGAAGGTAAGCTCGCTCGGCGCCAAGCATCTCTCCCCTGCCACCCCTCCCTTTGCCCTGTCGCATTTCGACCTGTGCGAAGCGATGCCAAGCGGCGGAGGCGGGAAGGGGATGGGGGAAGCTAAGGCGGCACCCTCCGGGCTTTGAGCGTGTGCGGTTGATCCCCTCGTTCTGGAGACGAGCTTTGGGGGTGAACGCGGTGTTTCCAGCCCGGGGTTTGCTTGCGGGAAGCAGAGCCAGGCGTTCTGCTAAGCCGGCTTGGCGAGAAGCGGTTCCTTTCTCCAAGATTCCCCCGTTGCCACCTCAACCCAACTCTCCCATCTCTTTCACTCTCGCTCCGCAAACGTGTGCGGGATTTCGCCTTCGATTTATGGTGTTTGGAAAGGTCGGCGGCGAAGGTTCGCTTTCCACCGGTGGAAGCACGTTCTGCCAGTCCGAAGAGTTCGGGCGCTCGATCGGGATCGACTCAATGGCACGAGGGACGGGTGTGTGTGTGTATGCCCCCCCAAAAAGGGAGGGGGGAGACCACGAGCTATCAGGAGCTCGAAGGGGTCTTCTCGTATTTTAAACCAATGTCATTAAACACGTCACTGAAACTGGCGGAGAAGAAAGGGGAGAGAGCGGTTCAAACGTAGCGAGGGCGGCAGGCAATTACTGGATCTTGCAAACTGCACATGAAAAACCTAACCGTTCCCCCACCCCCTTCCCCCCGCAGCTGCACGATAAAGCACCGGTTAAAGAATGGGCGAAATCTGGTGGTGGGTTGATTTTTTTTGCATCAGATCCTGGAGTTTGGTGCTGTGTGTGCGCATTTGCAAAATAGAAGATGTATGGGGCATATTTGGGGGGGGGGAGAGGGAGCCACGATCTTGCTGTCAGCCCTGGGCGATTAGCAGAATTATGGCCATTCCGAACTTCCTTCGTGTTAACGAGCGATCCTGAATCCGTTTTACAACCTTTGGTCGCCTGGGTGAGAAAGAGGGTTTCTCTGCTTCGATGACCGGATGCCTTCTGGATTTCCCTTCTTTCTTTCCTTCCTTCCTTCCTGGCTCTTCCTGAACCTCTCCGAGGAGAATATGGGCTTTTTCGGAAAGGTGATAAAGCTTAGCTCCTTGAGCGCCGCAAGCTTGCAGTCTTTGGAGGGGAGGCTTTCATTCACTGCATTTGATGAATGAAAAAGAATAATCTCCTAGCTGGCATCGCAGGTTCCTATAATCTCTTGTAGCTGTGCTTGGATGTCTTGGGTTTAGCAAATGCTAAGGGAGTGTTTCTTATCTGGGAAATGAGGGGAGATCTGGGATGAGCAATTGCATCTGCTTCCAGGAAAAGCCGTCCTTTTGAGGCATTTGTTTCCCCCTTGTGCCATATCTACACAATGTCTTTTAGTCAAAGGGTGGGTGGGGTACTTAAAGTCAGCATCTCTCTCTTTACCTTTTCTTAACAAGTGTTTTTTTTATAAAAAACCCCAACACACCACCTATCTGTTTAAATTAAAAATACAGGCTAATGGTCCTTGGGTTGAATATTCTGGTCTAAATTGTGTAAACTGGATAGGAAAGATTGGATGGATGGCTGCCTCAGGGAGCCTTTTAAGAGTTACTGAAGTAGTCGTAGAATTAATATAACTTATATACATTCAAGAAAACCGCTTCTGGTGTTTATGCGGCTGTGTCTCTTAGAGACCCTATCTAATAATCAAAAGTAATTGATCAACCAGTGAACACAGTCATTACGTAATAACCCAGAAGATACTTATGAAATTAATTATTGGGTCTATATATATATTAAAAAAGGTGAGGTCACATGCCAAGGGAGAAAGGTAGGAGAACAATTTGCTTTACTTGAAAAGAGAATCTGGTAACTGTTTCCTACAAGATCTTCATCTCCTGTGCATCCTTACATGTTGATTAAAGCTTTCAGTCCAATGTTTCCATATGCTTGAATTGAGGATTAAAAATAAATGAGTCTAATCTCAGCCCTAGTGGATCCCTAGAATCAGGCCATAGTATTTCTAAGCAAGGAAGGAAATCTAGTTGCTGACTGAATGCTAAGAGAGAAAAGTGATCACGGAACATCTGTGAGGAGCCACCTTGTGGCAGCAGATTATTAGGCATTTTAGAGCTTGAGAAGAACTTCCAAACCTTATTACTTGTATGTAAAATGTGTTTCTGTGTGGAATAAACATATGACTATTAGATGGTTGAGGATATAAATATTGCCTTCTTTATATTCATATAAAGAACGTAAAGAAAACAATGAATGTCTTTAATTTGTAAGGGTGCTTTAAGTAACTGGATGATCAGCATACAGACTTTTTATTTGTTTCGTCATTTGCTGAGTACTAGATCAGGATTTTTCACTTTTTTTCAGATTGCAGAATCGGCTATTAAAAAAAAAATCCAGACCCGCCTCCCCAGGTCAGATAGTGTTTTAATGGTAGAAAATTGGCAGCATTCAAGTGATTTCCTCCTTCCTTCCTTCCTTCCTTCCTTCCTTCCTTCCTTCCTTCCTTCCTTCCTTTAGTATAGTGGACCCTTAGGATTCCCTAGAATTCAATTTGAAAAATCTGTGCTAGACAATGTGTGAAGTGAAGCTTACAAGCTATGGGTTGTTGGGTTATCTGTTATAATAGAACTTCAAGAATGATTCACCCTGTATATTATGGTTTCTTAAAACATGATGTTTTGACAAACCTTATGCCTGAGACATTATTCGCGTGTTCTGTCATGTGAATTCATTTCATGTTTTTCTTCCCAGAAGACCTATGGGGCTGTGTAGTGAAAAAGCAATGTCTGAATTGGCTCTTGTTACCTGTCCTGATGATGGGTTTTGACTATCTCGTGATTGTTCAAACCATCTTCAAATATTTCTTTGATTCTATTTTATATTACTTTATTTACACAAGGTTTCTGGGCTCTAAAAAAATTACCTTTTTATGGATATAAGTATTAGTGCAATCGTTGCAAAGGAAGATTACCATAAGTGAGTGGAACAGAACTTGATATATGTAGTGATGAATGGGTATCCTTTATCTTGTTCTATTATTTCATTTATACAAAACTATACTGATGACAAATGTTCATAGGGTTTCTGTGCCAAGCTGTCTAGAATGTACTGAACGGCCATTTTTCTACTTTCAGGAAAGGAGTCATAATTTGCTCCCCGCCTGCTCTTTTTAAAATGAATTATCTATTTTTTTTACCATATTTAATTTAATTTAATTGTTTTGGTTTTATTGGTAGTTGTTCCAAGAGCCCTATGTATAGAAATGTAGGATGGAAATAGATTGATAAACATTTCATTCCATGAGGAATAGATGAAGATAATTGGGACTTCAATCTGAGATGAGCTTCAGTGACAGAGACTCTCTTAGTCTTTATGGGATTAAAACATTTTTAGTGGATTATAATTCAACATATCTGAAAGGTAACAAGAAGAACACTGGATTCAATGGTTGTAGTACATTTCTATTTTTAAAGGGTGTGTCTTTCAGTTTATATCTGATTTCCCAATGAATTTCATACCAATTCAAAACTCAGGGTTATCTATCTATCTATCTATCTATCTATCTATCTATCTATCTATTTATATCTTTGCCATCATGTTAAATCATATGTCAAAAGCTGTTTGGTGAAGTTTTTAAATTTCTTGTTTAATGTATATCTTCCTTGGATATTTTCTAAAATGTCCAAAATTTCCAAAGGGTGTTTTGGAAATAAATCAGTCACCCTAGCACTGTGATGTTGAACCTATGGCACACATGCCACAGGTGGCACGGGAAACCATATCTGTGGGCACGCAAGCGTTGCCCTAGCTCAGCTCCAGTATGCACACATGTGCTGGCCAGCTGATTTTCAGGCCTTCTGGGCCCACCAGAAGTTGGGAAATGGCCATTTCCAGCCTCTGGAGGGCCTCCGGGAGGGTGGGGGAGGCTGTTTTTGCCCTCCCCAGCCTCCAAGAAAGCCTCTGGAGCCTGGGAAGTGTGAAAACGGGCCTACCAGGCCCACCAGTAATCTTTTTGCTGTTGCGTCCCAAAAGTGGGGGAGGGTATGGGGGGCATTGAATTATGGGTGTGGACACACATGCGTACGACTCCCTCCCATGCTGCCCCTGCTTTTGGCACACGACGGCAAAAAGGTTAGCCATCATTGCCATAGTCTCTTGAGACGGAAGGATACCAATGCTAGAAAGAGAAATTGAATGACAGTAGCAATAGAAAGCAAAGATAATGGCCATAATAATAACGACATCTGGGATGCAATCCCAAAACATCCCGAGCACCACTTCGACTCCACTGACATCAACAAAACCTCCATCAGTCAATTGCAAGCGGCAGCTTTATTTGGCACCACTGACATCCTGCAAATATCCTTCCTACCATCAAACTGCAACATTTCCCTATCCCAGATCTTTGGGAAGGACTTGGATAGGTTGAATAAAGATACCAGGCTAAATATCTGGCTGACTGTGCAACAAACCCCATGCTAGATCTCCCTAAAGAAGGTTTGGTGAGATTCCTACTTGGAAAGGATCACTTCCAAGTTTTATGCAATGGGCAACAAAACTGACTCCCAGCAGAATTTCAGGAATGAAAGCTTGAATCGCACAAAACTCTGGTTTGTGTGTGCGTGCTTTTTTTAATGTGGTTTACTGTTCAAATGGATAAATGTTAGTCTAGCAGGCAGGCAAAGTAATCATTGCTGGTTAGTCTATTTCCTGGTTTGTTTTCTCTCTCCCTCTCTCTCTCTCTCTCTCTCTCTCCCTCTCCCTCTCTCTCTCTCTCTCGCTCTCTCTCTCTCTCTCTCTCTCTCTCTCTCTCTCTCTCTCTCTCTCTCTCTCTTTTTAATTCTCTACTGAGGATGGTTGGGGCATGGCAGAAAAACAAACCATGGGATAAGCTAGGAAGCTATAAACTATATATAGAATAGAATATAAAATAACAGAGTTGGAAGGGACTTTGGAGGTCTTCTAGTCCAACCCCCTGCTTAGACAGGAAACCCTATACCATTTCAGACAAATGGCTGTCCAATCTCTTCTTAAAACCCTCCAGTGTTGGAGCAATCACAACTTCTGGAGGCAAGTCATTCCACTGGTTAATTGTTCTAAGTGTCAGGAAATTTCTCCTTAGTTCTAGGTTGCTTCTTTCCTTGATTCGTTTCCACCCATTGCTTCTTGTCCTGCCCTCAAGTGCTTTGGAGAATAGTTTGACTCCCTCTTCTTTGTGGCTTGTTCCAGAGATATTGGAACACTGCTATCATGTCACCCCTAATCCTTCTTTTCATTAAACTAGACATCCCCAATTTTAGCAACCGTTCTTTATTATGTTTTAACCTCCTAATCATCTTTGTTGCTCTGCTCTGCATTCTTTCTAGACTCTAGAGTCTGAACATCTTTTTTACATATATCCCTGTTTCTCGCATTATGCAAAGCCTCAGGAAACAGGAAGCCGATAACTTTCAAATTAAAATTGGCTGCCCTGAAACAAATTGCGATTAAATTACCTTAAAACTGATTGTGGTCACACATTAGAACGGTAAAACAAATAAATGAAAAAACAGGATCTTAACGCAGAAAATGAATATCTGTTGTTTCAACCATTGTAACTTGTTTTTAGTTCTAGCTTTCTAACGCTCTCTTTTAATCTTGACAGATAAGTGGGAGAGTGAGGACGAAGAGGCTGTGTTTGAAGCCTTATTGGAAAAAGCCGAAACTCAAGTCCTGGAAGAAAACTTTGGAGAACAAGAGGCACCAAGGTGGGAGCAGAGATTCCCCATAGACAAGAAAAGAAATAACGCCATTCTCAGCGAGAGCGGGATCTCCCGGGAACATGTCTTGGAGGACAAAGCGCAAACAGGAAAGCGGAGACATATGTGCACTATTTGCGGGAAGGGCTTCACTCAAAAATCCAATCTCAACCGGCATCAGAGAACCCACGTGGGAGGAAAGACATTTCAGTGCTTAAAATGCGGGAAAAGTTTCAAGTGGGAAACTAGTTTTATGCGACACCAGAGATTCCATACCGGCGAGAAGCCTTATCCCTGTGTCGACTGCGGGAAATGCTTTAGTCGGAGCGCAAATCTCATCATTCATCAGAGAATTCACACCGGAGAGAAACCCCACCAGTGTGTAGACTGCGGGCAGAGTTTTAGCCAGGTTTCCAATCTCGTTCGACACCATCGAGTCCACACCGGGGAGAAACCTTACAAATGCCTGGAGTGCGAGAAGAGCTTCACTCAGAAATCAAACCTCGTCAAGCATCAAAGTGTCCACTTGGGAGACAAGCCACCTCGGCGCTCAGCTAACGGGAAGAGACTCGGTCAGAGGTCCAATCATAAGAGATTGGACAGGGATTCCCTTGGAGAAAACCCCTCTCAGTGCTTCAAGTGCGGGAAAATCTTTTCCCGGAGAGGCAACCTCCTTAGGCATCAGAGCATCCACACAAAAGACAAGCCGCACAAATGCCTCGAGTGTGGGAAGCGGTTCAACCAGAGGACCAACCTGAATGCGCATCAAAGGATCCACACCGGGGAGAAACCGTACCGATGTCCGGACTGTGGGAAAAGTTTCCGGTGGAGGGCGCATCTGATCATCCACAAGCGCTTGCACACTGGCGAGAAGCCGCACAAATGTGCCGACTGCGGGCAGAGCTTCAGCCAGCGGTCCAATCTGGTGAGGCATCTCCGAATCCACACGGGGGAGAAGCCGTACAAATGCTCCGAGTGCGAGAAGAGCTTTGGCCAGAAATCCAACCTTCTCAAGCATCAGAAGATTCACATGGGGGACAATGCCCTCCCTCAGCTGACCGGTAATGTCAGACAGGACCAAACGGGGGAGGAACCCTATCAGTGTTTCAGATGTGGGAAAATATTCACCCGCAGGGGCAACCTTCTGAGACACCAGAGCATCCACACCCGAGAAAAACCTCACAAGTGCTCCGAGTGTGGGAAGAGATTCAATCAGAGGGCAAACCTCATCAGCCATCAGAGGATTCACACCGGGGAAAAACCTTTCACCTGTCTTGACTGTGGGAAATGTTTTCGGCAGAGCCCGCACCTTATTAAACATCAGAAAGTCCATGCAGAGGAGAAGGCTTCCTACCATCCTAGCTCAGATCATGGGGCGAGCATCAGCCTCGAGCCAGGCCACAGGAGCCACGAGAGGATCTACCTGAGGGGCAATCCGTATCAGTGCATGAAGTGTGGGAAGATGTTCAACTGGCAATCGAATTTCATCCGCCATCAAAAAATCCACGCCGGTGAAGAGCCTCTTCAGTGCTTGGATTGCGGGAAGACCTTCAATCGAAGGAAGAACTTTGTGGCTCATCAGAGAATCCACACGAAAGAGAAGCCTTACCAGTGCACGGAGTGTGGGCAAACCTTCACCTGGGAAGCGCACCTGGTGATCCATCAAAGGATCCACACGGGAGAAAAACCTCACACCTGCGTCGAGTGCGGGCAGAGTTTCAGCCAGAGATCCAACCTCATCCGTCATCAGAGGATCCACACGGGAGAGAAACCCTACGCTTGCTCGGAGTGCGGCCAGAGTTTTACGCAAAGGACGCACCTTGTGGTGCACCAGAGAACCCACACGGGGGAGAAACCGCATAAGTGCGTGGAGTGCGGGCAAGGCTTCAGCCAGAGGGCGCACCTGATTGTCCATCGGAGAATCCACACGGGAGAGAAGCCGTATCGGTGCGCGGACTGTGGACAAGGCTTCTGCCAAAGATCCAATCTTACCAGACATCAGAGGTCCCATGACTGCGAGAAACAAAAATAGGAAAAGGGAAGGAATACCCCGCTGGAGGGTTGTGTCTTGAGTCTCGGTCATCCAAGCATGGGGAATGTGGGTGTGGGAGAATGTTAATGTTCGGTTGGTATGGACATTTGGGGGACAAACCAAATTGGTCTTTATGGAAGGATCCACCAAGAACACAGAGCCTGAACAATAAAATATACAGAGTGGTGAAACAGTTTGAGGGCGCTGATCGTATTAAACTGGGACCCCAATCTTCAAAACGGCTACTGGCGTCTTGACTTTTACAGCAGTGTTTCTCAAACGTAAGATTATTATTTTTAGGCAGCGCTCCTCCACCTTAGCAACTTTTAAGGTATGTGGACTTCCCCTCCCAGAATTCCCCAGCCAACATGGCTGGCTGGGGAATTCTGGGAGTGAAAGGGCCACATGTCTTAAAAAATCGGCAAGTTTGAGATACGCTGTTTTACAGAACGACGTCGCCAGTAAAGAATGCACTGATTTACCAGATATCTTTGGCTCTTCCCTGTTGCCTTTGTTTTAACCCAATGGAAGGCGGGAAAGAAATTATGTGAAGGAGATTGTACGTTGGGACCATTGTTTTCTGGAAAAAGGGCCAGCTGGGCACCAAATTGAGGGCAGAAACTGACGAAAGAAAGATTTGGTTTGTAAATGAAGGTTGGGGAGTCCAGAGAAGAACAGCCTTCCTCCCAATCCTCTCATACGTTCTGGGTCATGTGACTAGCAGGGAGGAGGGGCTTAGAACGGCGGATTTCACAGGATTCTGGGCATCTGTTCTAAGCCCCTCCTCCCTGCTAGTCACGTGACTCATAGCACAGGACATAAAACACTTTCTCAACCATTTGGCAACTTTTAAGATAATCTGGACTTCAACTCCCAGAATTCCCCCAGGCAGCATGGTTGGCAGGGGAATTCTGGGAGTTGAAGTCCACGCCTCTTGAAGTTGAAAAACGCTGATCTGTGGAGTCCAAGGATGCCATACACCAAGCAACTTACAGTTGGCCCAAAGAAGATCCTTGGGATTGCCCTGTGCCCTCGCTAGCTTAGAAAAATCCCAGGGAAGTGTGCAGCTGACACGCAAAACCAATCCAGGCACACCCTTTGCTGAGGACTCTTAATAGACTAAACTCCCTTTCCTCCCAGCCTCTTCTCACCATTAGAATTGCTCTCGTCATCCTGTGCTCCATGGAGATAGTCCTCAATCTTTTTGAACCCGCTACAGCAGGGGTCCCAAATCCCTGGGCCGTGGCCCTGTATCCCTGCAGAACCATTCCCTTCACCCCGACCCTGCACCAGGCCAAGTCAGGACCACTGCCATATAGTATTCAGTATACCAGTACTTCTCTGGCACACCAGAAAACGTTGAATGTTATACAGGTAGACCTCGACTTACGACCACAATTAACCCCAAAATATCTGTCGCTAAGCAAGATGTTTGTTAAGTGATTTTGCCCCCCCCCTCCATTTTACGACCTTCCTTGCCACCGTTAAGTGAACCACTGACGTTGTTAAGTTAGCAACCCGGTTGTTAAGCGAATCTGGCTTCCCCATGGTCTTTGCTTGTCGGAAGGGTGCAACTGGTGATAACATGACCTGGAACACTGCAACCGCCATAAACACGAGTCAGTTGCCAAGCGTCTGCATTTTGAATCCTTATAGATGACTGTGGGGATGCTGCCATGGAATTAAGTGTGGAAAACGGCTTTTTTTTTTCAGTGCCGTCATTTTGAACAGTCACGAAATGAACTGTTGTAAGTCGAGGACTACTTGTATTTTTAAGCGCTCACTCAACCTTGGCCACATCAGGTGGGGAAATTCACTGGAGAAGGCAATGACGTTTGGGGGAGTTAGCGGTAAAAGGGAACCAGGCCGCCGAAGAACACGGCGTCTGGACCCCATCAAAGCTGACCCCAGTCAGAGCGTAGAACAACTCAAAGAAATAGCGCAAAGTTTGGAAGCCGTGGCGAGGCCTGGTCCATAGAATCGCCAAAAGTCATCACAACCAGTGGTGGGATGCTGCCGGTTTAACAACCGGTTCGGTAAGCGTGCGCTTTGCATGTGCCTAAGGCACTTCCGCGCAGCATTGAAAATGCAGCATTTAGAGCAGTGTTTCTCAACCTTGGTAGCTTGAAAATGGGTGGACTTCAACTCCCAGAATCCCCCAGCCAGCGCTGCTGGCT
>JANHZT010001108.1:0-10531 GCA_032468215.1 Stegonotus admiraltiensis
AATTCTGGGAGTTGAAGTCCACAGGGTGTGAAAGAGCCAAGTTTGCCTACCCCTGGCATAGTTGATCATTGCGTACATATTCAAATTTTCAAAGTGAAACACTTCAAATGTATCTGCATTACAGTTCTCCTCTTCCTTTTCCATTGGCACTGAAAGTAAAGCTGGTAAAAGTCCACCAACATTTAGAAATCACTTTTTTTTTAAAAAAAGTATTGCATCAAACTAACTCTCAATGCTTGTACACACACACACACACGCATGCACACACACATGCACACATTTATTGTTTTATCTATAAGCAATAGCAATAGCACTTAGAGTTATATATCACTTTACAGTGCTTTACAGCCCGCTCTAAGTGGTTTACAGAGTCAGCATATTGCACCCAACAATCTGGTTCCTCATTTTACTGACCTTGGAAGGATGGAAGGCTGAGTCAATCTTGAGCCTATGAGACTCGAAACTGCCAAACTGCTGGCAGTCAGCAGAATTAGCCTGCACTACTGCATTTCAACCACTGTGCCGCTATGGCTCTTATGACTTATAGCATGCCATAAAATACAGTAAAATTGCAGCTACACCTGTGTGGCATAGCAGACTAATGCTGTTGTTAAAGAGAGTACTAGTTCCAGCTGCCTGCAATTACTGCGAGTTCAGTTCTCACCAGGCTCAAGGTTGACTCAGCCTTCCATCCTTTCTAAGGTAGGTGAAATGAGGACCCGCTTTGTGGCGGCAATAAGCTAAAATATACAAAAGTATGGAGGCTATTGCTTAATGCATTGTAAGCCACCCTGAGTCTCCAGAGAAGGGCAGCATATAAATCAAATTTTTAAAAAAATAACAGTAAAATAGTCAGATTTTAAAATAAAAAGTAAAGATGTAAAAATGTTACAGAAAAATAAAGCCAAAGCTACAGCTAAGAACTGAAGTATATCTTTCTCAGTTTAAATGAGAGCAGAGCAAAAGTTGTAATATGGCTGCTTGACAGTTGGAAACACATCTGCAAGAAGATCATAAAATTTTTCAAGGTTGGTGCCCTTGAGTTCACCTACCATAAGTAGTTTAGCCCTGATCTCATTGTAAATAGGGCAGAGGGAGTCCTAGTGGATATTACCCTCCACTGAATGTACCATAAGGGCAGAGATATTACAAATTCTTACAACCTCCCTTCCGGGTACCTCTGCTAGCAAAGGGATCAACTTTAAAGCACCCATTCTGTAACCATTTGAACTTGCAACACTATTGAACTTAGCGGTACTTATAATCAGTCCTCAGAATTCTGGCCATCAGAGCGTCCCTGCAATCACAGTTACAATCTAGATCAGGGGTCCCCAACCTCTGAGCCGCGGTCCACTAATGGACCATGGCCTATTTGGAATTGGGCCACATGAGTGGCTGGCCATAGCACGCATATGCACACACAAATCAACTTGTGTGAGCAGTGAGCCAGTGGACAATCCAGTCCGCCATTCGCGCAAAGGCTGCATGTGTGCATGTGCTGGCCCATTACCATACAGCCCAATTTCCCTCTCCCCTCCCACCCCCAAGCCGGGTCACCAAGCCGCAAAGTTGGGGATCACTGATCTAGATGCTTAGCACCTGGGTCATAATTATGATGTTACAGTATCCCAGGGTCACTATTCGTGACCTTCTTTTCCAGCTTCTGACAAGCAAAGTCAGTGGGGAAGCCAACAGGGGATTAGAAATGGTAACCGTATACTGTCCTCACTTAACAACCCACAGCAGTTTACTTAATGACGGCAACCAAGAGCACATGAATTGCCATTCTTAAGTGCTGCAGTCACATGAAGTTGTGCTTTACAATCATGTCATTTAGCAATGTCAGCTCCAGAGTTCGTTGTTGATATTAACTGAGGTCTACCTGTACATGCACACACATACTGTACGTATAAATACATCAGAATGTCATCCATTTCTCACAAAAATCGGGCAGTTTATCTCATGAACAAAGTGACTTCAAAACAAGTTGATCAGGTTGTTTCAAGATGGCTTGAAAGCCATCTCATTGCTTTGGGTTCTGTTGCAAAAGAGGATCATAGAGGACACTGTCTCTCTCTCCTTTTCAGAATTTAGTCAGAGCTTTGTAGGATTTATCACATTTTAAAAACTCTGAAAGGCTTGTTTTTGTCTCCAGATGGCTTCCATTATCCCATCTAAATTATGTGATTTAATTTGTAACACGATACCATGTAAAGACATAATATCATCATGGGGTTGTCTTAAAATAATAACTAGCCAGAATTTTGCAGAGGAATTAATGATTCCTATAGGATATGCTTTAGGCAATTGGATGATTTTCTCCTATGTTATTATTGCAATTAGTTCTTTTTTTATATTCTGTTAATTCAATAACCAGAAAACTTTTCTTTTCAGGCACAATATACTGTACCTAACTGTCCGTCCGTCCATCCATCCATCCATCCATCCATCCATCCATCCATCACTAAAACACTCAATTCTTTTATTTCTAGATTTCCATAGCTGTTTTGGAAATGGCTGTTGGTTGTGTTCACATGCATACAGTGGAGTAAACCAAAAGAAGCTCATGAAGCAGTTGTGAAAAGCTAGAAGATGATGCAGCTGTTTTAATTGTTTAAATAAAGGTAGCTACATACATTTCTGAACATTGCAGAGCACCACTTTTAAAGCATTTACACATTGTGCATTTACCTCAGGGTAAGATCTACACATTACAACAAGATTTACTTCCAAGGAAGGACTGAAAAGTGTGTGAAAGATATGAGAAATAGATATTTTTAAAAAATAGTGTGGGTTCTTTTTCTCTCTTTTAAGTTTTCAGGGCTCAGTCAACTGACTAAGTGAAAAATTTCTAATGTTTTTCTAAAAACTCCTAGTGTACATGCAAATGTAGCAGGGCAGTCTCCTTGTTATCTAACATAATAGCAATTAGTGTGTGTGCTTGTCTGCAATTGGGCATACACCCTTTCATTCAATGATTGGCAACCCCATTCCTGACTAACGTCAAAATTCATCTTGACAATCTGGCTGTTTTAACGAGTTTTATAGTTATGCTATTTACTTTTGTTTTAAAACTTCATTTTGGATTAAAAATCTATGTGGAAACAATTGAACAGCATTTTTGTTTGTTTGTTTGTTTTTAAAGAAAAAACAACTCTTAAGGTATTGTGAATTTGTGGGATTGAACTATAAGAAAAGGGGGTACTTAATGTTTCTTCCAAACATTTTTCCATTTACAATTCTCCTCCCTTTCTCTCAACTGCTGTTCTCCATGGGGGATAGAATATATATTCCTTTGCCTCCCTTTCCTTACTCTGCAGATGGCAAGGCTCTTTGAATCATTCAGAAGCATAAACAGCTGAAAGAAACAGTGAAGCACACACATAATATACACCAACTTGTTCCTTCACTTAAACTCTTAACCTCCAGATAATGCTTTTGTTTTTTTTTTAAAAAATATATATGAGGAAAATATCCTCCTAACACTGTCTTATGTATCATTTAGATGTTAAACAATTGGGATATCCCTTTAAAGGCTCCATCTTCTGAATATCATTCACAGATATTTACATGGGCTTAATATTGTTAGTGATAAATAATAGATCAAGCTGAGGGGGCCTTGGTGCTCTCTGAGCTTGTTTTCTTGCAGATGTTTCATTACCGAAACCAAGTAACATCATCAAAAACATTTATAATTAATCCTATTGCTTCAACTCTTGATAACATGGGTAACCTCTTTTCTTAAGTTTCCTAATGTTGGTCAGGCTTATATTAGATTGGCTAGCCAAATATATTCTCTGACTGCTTTTGGAATTACTCTGTTTCCTATACCAGTGGTCACCAACTGGTGGTCCATAGACTACTGGTGGTCTGTGAGAAAATTTTGGTGGTCCATAGAAAAATTATTTGCATTTTTTATATTGCACTAAATCAGGAGTCCTCAAACTACAGCAATGAACATTTGTGTTGCTGCAGAGAGTCTCCCCCTTCGAGGGCTTTTTGTGCAAGTCGAAGGGGGGAAGAAATTCCGACTTGGGGTCTGCTTCAGCCTCCTGGTGTGGGGCTTTAGGCGAAGGCTGGAGGGAAGCGCCGCTGGTGGCCAAGAGCCGGAGGGCCTCGTTCCAGTGGGACTGCATCATGGCCTGGAACTGGCTGACCATCTCAGCCTCCTGAGCCTCCTGTTGCCAGTACCTGGCCTTCCACTCCTGCAGGTCTTCCCTCTGCTTGGAAAGCCTATGCTTGTAGTCCTCAGTGAGGTGCTTCTGCTGAGCCTCCTTCTTGGTCAGATCCAATTTGAACTGAGCCAGCTGTTTGGCCAACTCTTTTTTTTTTTTTTGTGGTGGCTGCTTAGCTCCAACAACTGCTTCCTGTTGGGGCCCTAAGGAGCCCAGGCGGGCAGGAAAGGAGTGGCTGGGAGGGGAGGGGTGAGTAGAGGCGCTCCTCAATGTGAGTGACATCGAGTTGGCCATGACCACCCAGTCACATGACCACCTAGCCAGTCATTAGGCAGATCATATTAGTGGTCCGCGGGATTTAAAATTATGAATTTAATGGTCCCTGAGGTCCGAAAGATTGGTGACCCCTATACAATGGTTTTGAAGGAAGAAAATATTTTCACAACACAGACTAACCCCTTAGAAGCTTTGACTCCATACCTGTGTTTGTCCAGTGAGGAATTAGACCCCCTTAGTTTTAGTGCGCTCTGCTGAATGCCCAATCAATGAACAGACACATCTCTTACATCTAAGATTTGATTCTGCATCAGTTTACCGACCTGGAATGCATTAGCAAGATCTATCTGGATGAGGGCCAGATAATCTGGATAATCATTCCCTACCTAAATTTACTCTGCCTTCCACAGCAAGCCAAATTTTGTCAAAAGAATGAAAGATGTATTGTGACTCCTCATCTTACATACTTGGGAGATTTGTGAGGTAAATATGAAAGGGATAGAGTTTGTAATTTGCCCCTTTCTCCTGCCCCTTTCCTGGTTATTTAGTGCAGCGAGGCAGATCAAGAAGTTGTGGAAGGATATTGGTTTACTCCCTGGCCAAAATTCCCGAATCACTAAATGTTGCATAGATTAAGAAAGGGAGGCAGGGAGGGAGGGGAGGAGAGAGGTGTGTCTCCTTTTATGCAATCACTAAATGTTGTATAGATTTACCTATTAGGGGAGGGAGGCCGGGAGGGAGGGAGAGAGAGAGAGAGAGAGAGAGATGCTGTGTGTGTGTATATGTGTGTAGGCATTCAGATAATTAATTCATATTGTTATCCAAGCTGAGTGGTCAATGTCAGCTGCTTTTCAATTTACATTAGGAATTCCATTACTGTTACTGCCATTCAGTCCACCATGTTCCATCCATTTCACTGAGTGGGAAATATTAGATTTTTGCTGACCAAACAATTGGATTGTGAACAAAAGCCTTCAGAGATCCCCCAGCTATTTGAAAGCTGGTTTCTAAACAGGCTGATATGTGTGCATGATCAATTGAATGCCAGAGAACATTATGAAGGATGGGAATATTATGGGTAGGACTTGATGAGGTTTTGACAAATTATGTGTGTGTGTGTGTGTGTGCATGGATGGATGGGGGTGTGTGATTATCTTCTATAAGTACTCCCTAAGAATGAAGAAGCATTGTAAAATGTCCAGCATTTATTTGAGGAACGGGGCAAATGGGGCAGATTTTTAAAGGAAAAAACCATTGACTTTTGAAGAATAGAAAGATACAGAGGAGGGGCAAATAAGAAAGTAATATGTACTTCTGTTATTTGGCTAACTGATTACGTTTCAGATAACTGGTCCTACAGACTGTGTCTATACATCATCCTGAGGTGATGGAAGGTGTAACGTAAAAAAAAATTCATACAAAATAATAAATACAGAAAAATATAGAGTATCTTTACTCAAGCACAGTGTTAAATGCAGCTATATAAATGTACATATGTTATGAAGATTGTATATAACACTAGAGAATTGCAATACTGGCTTGAAAAATCACTTCATTGTGGTTTTCTGTGGCTTGGCTATTGACAGTTGCTTTACTCACTAGCGAAACTGGATAAATCCTGTTAAAAAAAATTTTTTTTATCAGAAAAATAGCAAAGGACTGAGCAGGCAAAGCTAGATTTAAAGGGCGAAAAAGCACAGTATCGCTTGAATTGCTGCTTTCTGGTGACTACAAGTATGTCTCGGTGTAGTTTTCTTGGCACCAAGGAAGAAGGGAGTTGCCATTTAGCTTTCTTCCAACCTAAAGGGAAACCATGCATTTTTTAAAAAGGTCTGGGAGACAAACAAGAATGTTCACTGATTTCTAATCAAATGAGATGGGAATGAACTTGGAAAGAATTCTCAGCCACCTTCGAACATTAGAGAATGATAAATAAAGCACTCCCATTAGAGGGGCTATTTTCGATTTATTTCTCTCGTCCTGAATCGTGTGCTGCTTGATGTTGCTAGGGCCTTATTTATCATGCCCTTCACTGTGGCATTTTCAACACCAGCTTCCATTTAACACCACTAAAACGTATGGAAGGATTTGCAAGCCTGGGCTTGTTACTAGCAAAAGGGAAAGAAGCAGAGCTTTTGTGGGATAAGTAGATTGAAGCCATTCTGATTCCTGGAAGCTAACTGCTACATGATTAACATTTTTAAACCAAGGTATCCGTGAAATACTGTGAACAAACTATGCCAGTAAGACCCAAGGTGACAGAATGCTTTTGTATGTGTGTGTGTATAAAGAATGCTTTTGGAGGTTATATACAAATTAGATGGAACTGAAAGCCAAAATGGGAATGTAACATTTCCTAGTCTTTCACTATGAAGCAGAGATGGGATCAGGCATGTTGTATGCATGGGAGGACTGCACCCCTACGGGAGTTGTCATTTCTAAATAGATTTCTGCTACCTAAGACTGATTAAAGCAGCAGGCACTACCTCTGGATCAAGAGTAAAGAGGCTGTCCAAAAAGCTAGGAAACTAAAGATGCAGTCTTAAGCTCACAAATTCTATGAAAGGAAGGACTAGATGAATTCACTTTTCAAGAATCCCTGGGTGAAAAGCACCAATGCTATTGTTATAATATTACAGTTTGCTTCAGTTATCACAATTTATTCACCGTGTATTCCATCTTTCCTGATAATGCAAGGCAGTTCACATAGCGGAGGGAGGGGGGGAACCCCACACATACTGCCTAGGTAATAAATACAAATCAGATTCATACTTTGGTGAAAAATAGTTTTGCTCACTTATCTGACATAAACTGCACAGTAGTGGTGGCAGGGATCCAGTTTGCCACACTTAATAGATATATAAAGTAGTTATTTATGTGTACCTTAGTAGATAAAGGTTTTGGTTTTTTTTTTACTTTTGGGGAGGAGAGTTGACTATACCCCGACTCAGCTTGAACAGTGCTCAAACCTGCACAACCAAA
The DNA here is from genome assembly GCA_032468215.1 of Stegonotus admiraltiensis. Taxonomy (NCBI): domain Eukaryota; kingdom Metazoa; phylum Chordata; class Lepidosauria; order Squamata; family Colubridae; genus Stegonotus; species Stegonotus admiraltiensis. Next base: position 7,434 of record JANHZT010001108.1, read on the forward strand.
TTTTGATTACATGAGCTATAGTGTGGCCGTTATGCTATTTTCAGAGTTTGGGGGATATAAAGTGCCGATTTGTTAACTTATGTCTGACTATCTGAATGCATGGTTGGGGCAGGGGGGACAACATGGGAAACATCAGTCATTCTAAAAATGGCAGATTGTCAATGTGGCCAGTACACACACACCCATCCCCCCAATAATATAAGTCATACAACTAAGTCCAACTTCTGGCATGTTCCTGCTAGTTACCAGTTAACTTTTATTCACATCATTGAGATGGTTGCACAAACATACAGAGTAGTTCTTAACTTACGACCAGAACTGGGACCAGAATTTCCATTGCTAAGCAAGGTTGCTGGTTGTGATTTTACCATTTTTGCCACAATTGTTAAGCAAATCACTGCAGTTGTTAAGTGAATTACATGACTGTTAAGCAAACTGGATTTCCCCCATTGGCTTTGCTTGCCAGAAGGTGGCTGGGAAGATCACAAATGGCAAATGCATGACCCCCCCCTCCCAGCCCCCCTGGACACTGCAACCATCGTACAGACATGCTGGTTGCCAAAAGCCTAAATTTGGATCACATGATTGTGGGGATGTTGCAAGCATAAGCATCAACCGTAAGGAAATTTTTTTCAAAGTTGTCGTAACTTTGAACAGTCACTAAGCAAATGGGTGTAAGTCTAGGGTGACCTGCATCGCAGTGGAAACGTGACATGATAAATTCAAAATACATCATGATACAATATGATAAATTCATTGAATGATAAATTCAGAAGTGTTTCTTCATAAAATAGCATGTGGCTAAAATCCACCATCCATAAACTACACCTCCCCCATAACATGGCAGTAGCCATCAAGCTATCTTTGGGGGGGGGAGGGAGGGAGGGAGAGGGAGAGGGAGTGGGAGAAAATGATGGGAATATTGCTCGACCCTGAAGCTGTAGTGACTGCTGCACAAATGCCTTTGAATTTCAGCTCTCTAAATTATTCTCCTCTTTGTACAAGCATGATTCTTTATTGAAGACATCAAGCATATTATTTATCAGACATCAACCATTTGCCTATCACTTGTGACAGGGCACCAGCTATTTATATTCCTTGATGATTAAATTAGACAGCTAACTAGTTGCATCTGTCTCTATTAATTAGTCCTCCATGAAGTCTGCAAATAGCTTGATTGAATCCCTTGGCAGGACTACAGGGGAGATGGAAGATAAAGCTCCTTCTCCCTACTAAAGAGGTATGGTGGCTTGTCTAAAAAGAACTAATCTGCCCTTCCTTTTGCCTACAATAAACAATTGGCCTCTGAATGTTCTTTTCCAGAAAGATATACCCTTGCGCAGATTGATATTCTTCCACCATTAGCCTGCCACTTTACAGCACATCCAGTAGTGTGTCTGTGCATCCTGAGATCTGTTTAGCAATAGCAATAGCATTTAGACTTATATACCACTTCACAGTGCTTTACAGCTCTCTCTAAGTGTTTTACAGAGTCATCATATGGCCCCCAACAAACTGGGTCCTCAATTTATCAACCTCAGAAGGATGGAAGGCTGAGTCAACCTTGAGCCTGGCGAGATTTGAACTGCAGAACTGCTGGCAGCCGGCAGTCAGCAGAATTAGGCTGCAGTACTGCATTCTAACCACTGCACCACCACAGCTTTTTAAGAATAGAAAAATCACCAGTTTCTGTTACAAAGTCCCAAATATGATGATTCAGTTACTTCTGGGGAGACTGGTAAGGTCTGAATGAGCTCTATGATAGAAGGAGAAAGCCCAACTATGAAATGCTAAGCAAAATTAACGTAATACAGATAGTTTTCACTTAGGTTCACAACTGGGATTGGCAACTCCACTGCTAAGCTCCATGGTCACTGAGCGGTAAATCATGTGACAGTGAGAGACTTACAACGTCACTTTGATTGTTAAGGGAGTCACTGTGATTGTTAAGTGAAACATCATGTGACCATGACTTACACTTGTACTTCCATGTTCACCTTTAACTCTGCTGGTCACAAACTGGTTAGGAAGCACTCAAATGATGATTAGATGACTGTGAGATGCTGCAACGCTCATAAATGTGACAATTGGTCAAAAAGCTGTTTTTTGCCCCACAATAACTTTGACTGGTTGCTAAACGAGGAAGTCAGTAAGCGATTACTTAGAAGCAGCACTTGTTATTGGGTTGAGTAATCCCATAATTTGATTTATGTAGGAGAGCACATCCTGGTTTTAATTCCACTGGCCATTTTAAAGAACGGATTTGGGATATTATGCACCACAGAGTTCTAAATGCCACTGCAATTAGCAAATATACAGCTCCAAACTGAGCAGCATAAAAATGAAATGGATTAAAAATGCATTTTCTATGAAAAGAAGGGACTCAGATGGTTCAATAAAGAATCAAAAAAATTGACTCTCCAAATCCATACAATTTAGATTTTCTACAATGAAAAACCCAAAAGTATTTTTCAACTGCTAAGATGGATGAGGATGCTGAAAATACAAAGCATTGTAATCCCACCCTTCCCAAGCTCATAGATGAACTGGGAAGTAACACACTTTTATCCCACCATGATGAAGTAGGTAAGCATGAACCCACTCTCCTTGTGTCTCAAGAGTATCTAACCTTCTCAGTTGTCCCAGAGGAGCTAGAAACAAGGGGGGAGCAGGAGGAGCAGAAGCAGAAGGAGGAGAAGGAGAAGAAGAAACCTTTTTTCATTCACATATGTGAAAATAAATAACAATAGGCAGGGAGGAAAAGCATTCAGATATATCTTAAAAATAAGGCCATCTCCTTTACCCTCAGGCAGAGTTTTAAATTTCTTTTTTGTTATCAAACAAGAAATAGAGAATACATAATATATTTTGGGGAGAGGTTTTGTTGTTGTTGTTGTTGTTTTAGTCCTTTTGCTAAAATCTAATCTTCTGGGCACTTTCCTTTGATTTGTATTCTGTTGTGTTGGGAATAAAAGAATGCAGCCCTAAACCTCAATCTTGCTGTTCTGTCTGTCTGTGTGTGTGTGTGTGTGTGTGTGTGTGTGTGTGTATGTTTTCTGAGGTTTTCGCGGGTGTTTGTATGTAGGTCTTTGGTTGTT
>JANHZT010001108.1:12578-22808 GCA_032468215.1 Stegonotus admiraltiensis
TTCTCCGAACTGCTCAAAATTTCCGCTACCAGTTCTCCAGAACCTGTCAGAACCTGCTGGATTTCACCCCTGGTTTAAAGTCCTTATGTAGCCACCAAAGAATGAGGCCCAAACTTTCTTGAAAGCTGTTGCCCCTTATCTAACCCTAACCAGATGCTGACCATTAGTTGATAAGATTCCTGTGTATAAGCTTTTAGCAATACATCTGTTAATTTGAACCTTCACGTGTCTGGTCTTTCACGCCTGACAGAAACACAATACAGACTCTGCCATGCCCCCCTCAAATGTGTCTATTCCTTCCATCCATGTATATGATTTTCTTGTGACTCACCCAGTAATAAAGTGAAATCCCTCCTCTTGCACCATAGTATACTGTGACCTACCAGGTGCTTAATAATACTTCCCTCCTCGGTTTCTTTCTTTTTTTTTCTTTCAATCCAAGGCAAATCAAAGAGATTTATTACAATCCTGGGGAGCTGGCATTGTTTACTTATATAAGAGGCATTTAGTTTAGGGTGAATGACGGGAGTTATTGGTTGAGCGGTCTAATCTAATAATTTCTTCCATGTTTTCATATATGCCAGAGTTTGAAATTCTTCACTGTAGAATATTAACATTGATCATTTGTCATGCTCAGTCTCAGAGGAAAGGAGAAAGTTTACTTCTTAGTACAGCCTTTCTTGTCACTGTACATCATATATACAACGAAATTGGTTATTGGTTCTTCTGTAGATCCAGTTATCAACGCAGGCAAAACACTGGATCCTATTCAGTCTGAACGTATCCCCATTTCCCCTTCCTGTTTATCTTCAATGATGAAAGTCCACTTCTCCCTCTTGACCTCCACAGAATTCCAAGGGGACCCCTCAGTGGTGTCTATTCCGGCAGATAAAAGAGCAAAATCTGCTATGGCTGTAGCGTAGTTACAGCTACAACAGGCGTAAGCGCCAAGCCAACAAACTGATAGACAAGAGCAATTGTGCAGGGAGGGAGAAATTGAGAAGGGATAGGGATCTGCAGGAAACAGAGGAGAGCAATTCCATTTGTTGCCCTTGCCCTGCATAATGTCAATGAAGCAGGACAGGATCAAAATGGTTCCAAAATGGGCTCCAATTTATCTAAATGTTGTGGTTTAGGAAAAGAGCTTGGTTAACTCAGGCATGAATCTATCTGAGTGTGGTTTGTCCATTTCTATTTTGCTTTGGGATTTGACCAGTAATGTGTTTTAAAGCATTCCATTTAGTTCTAATGATGTTTAAAATATACTCAGCACTATATTATGAGTTTGGGACATCTTGTTTGCCATAAATGGGTCTTTCACCCTGATTTTCTCTATTAGTCTTTCCCCCTGCTGTGTGAAACTGTTACCTATCCATCCTTAATACAGCAGAAAACTGCAACAGCAAAACATTTGTTGTCGATATTACTAATCCCCGAACATCATGTATTATTTCTGTTCTAATTTGCTGACAAAGAGTGGTATCTTATTTCCTCATCTTCAAGAAGTATTAATTAACTGATTGGCTAAACTCTCTAGCTTTATTGCCCTCCCCTTTCAGAACAAAAGATGAGAAGAAACCATTTTATCACAGCATGAGGACCTGAATTTTTTGATACCTCACAGTTTTCCTGTTGACAAGAATACTAGTCAGAATCAGGAAGAAAAAAAGAAAGACCCAACATCTCTTTAAGCTAGTGAGTAGCTTTAGAGTTGTGCCTTTCTCTTTTAGCTCAGAAGAACAAGAGTCGAAAGGCACTGGAGCAGAATCTAGAATAGTTAATAAATTCAGAAGCACCTCTTTACATTCATTCTACAATTTTTTTGGTTGTCTACCAATGAAGTACAGCTTCAGAGTTTGGATGCTACAAAAAGCTGGATTTCTAGCCAGAACCTCTCTCTGCAAAACATGATCACCCTTTATTCCCAGTGACCTGCACTTCTTCAAAAGACTTCTTCACCATTATACAGTATTTAGTCTAGCCCTCACTATTTCCAGAAACAAATTGTGCCTAGCTGCATATTAACTACCAGCTGAAAATAACTGCTTATTCCGTCAATTTTTTTAAAAACCATACACAAATGCCATGTAGTTGGTTAATACCCAGACCTATAAAAATTGGACAAATCTAGATACAGTATTTTATTATGAGTGGCAATTTTTGGTTACCACTAAGATACTACATTGTAAACTTTATGACTAAATCTATGATGTTTATAAATTATGGTCTTTAATGATATTTAATAAACTGGCATTTCTCTCCTTTTGTTTCTAGAAGTGTTTATGTTCTGGTATGTAATACCCACTCCAATTTGAGAATAGACACAGGCTCTTCTAGAAGTACCAAGTGAAATTTAGCCAATGATAGTTAAGAATAGTGTGGTCCAGGGGTGGTATTCATTTACCTTTGCTACCGGTTCGCAAATGTGAGCACACGTGCCACCTCCACACATGCACAGAATGTCAAAAACAGGACGTGATTATGTCCAGGCGGGTGGGCGTAGCCTCCCGCCGCTGCCGCTACCGGTTTATCCAAACCGGATAGAACTGGCTGAATATCACCACTGGTGTGGTCCAAATCTTTGGGGGCAGAAATCTTTGTTTTCTCATACTACTCCTTTTAGCCTTGTCATAGAAAGAGTTCATAACAATTCCTAACAGGATCAAACATTTTGCAAGAAATATTGCAAAGACATAAATCTCGGGGGTGCTTTCTCACTCAAAGGGAACATAAAATGGTATCCCTGGTCCTCACCATTCAAGAAAGTAGGAAGTAACCTAATTCCAAAAGAACCCCTGGCTTCGAATCTTAAATCAAGGCATCTAAGCTCCACAATCCATGACACTATATTGACATGTGGCTGTCCTTTTCATGTATGAAATCATTCAACGATATTGATGTCATATGCTTTAAACTAGTGGATTTGCTTTTACTGAGTGCATACTTTTTTATGGTTAAGAAATTAGCATTTGACTAAATAAGTTACTTGAAGATATTTGGATTTTAAATGTGGGAAACTGCAGTTCAAGAGGCTTATTTAGCTCTCCTCCTGATCTGACAGAACTAAAACCCTGTGGACATTTATCCCATAAATGTGTATTGAATTACTCTTTTGCATCGCCCCTCTCTTAATGAAATCTTAGCACCACTGAGAGTTGACAAGCTCTAGCCATGATTACTTCAGCTACAGTAGTTCGAGGAAAAGCTAACCAGAAGAAGCAGAAATGTGTTTTGATATTTATTTTAATCGTGGAATAACATGTCTGTTCTAATTAGAGATGCACCTTCCAGGCAGATGTTCAAATCAAGTGGGAATTCATATGCCAACTGTGAGATTAATGGGTTTACATGTTAATGAAGTAGGCATTCTATGAGGAAGAATAAGAGCACCATCCAGTGCTTTCCAAGTTGCAAGATTCTCCTGTCTATTTTCACATTCTCCTTTTCCAGGCAGTTCTTTTCATTCTCTTGGCATATTGAAATGATTGCCAGCTCCTCATAATTCACATCAGGTATCATGTAAATTATTTGCACTGAATGCCCGAAGGTCAGGTTTGTATCATTAATTCAAACAGGAAACATACTGTGGCTTTCTGGCCTTTCCTGTGGTTTCCTTCCTTTCAGCTTTCTGGTGTGAACTAGGCCAATCTCAGGCAGTGTCTAAATTAGATTTTAGTGTGTGTGTGTGTATAGTTCGCACCACTTCTGGAGAACTGGTTGTTAACTTTCTGAGGAGTTTGGTGAACTGGTTGTTGGAAGAAGTTATTAGGGCAGAGAACTAGTTGTTAAATTATTTGAATCCCACCAGTGTGTGTGTGTGTGTGTGTATTTATTTCTTCCTTGGTGATCACTTCAACATACCTCTTTCATGTTCTAGCTTATTATTTTATTTTTCCAACAATCCCATGAAGACAGGGAGATAGTAACAAGCTCAAGTTCATTTGGTAAAGACATGTTTGAGATGGATATTCCAACCAGCCCACCTCAAGGAATAGGGATGGGGATGGGGATGGGGATGGGGATGGGGATGGAAAGGAAAGGAAAGGAAAGGAAAGGAAAGGAAAGGAAAGGAAAGGAAAGGAAAGGAAAGGAAAGGAAAGGAAAGGAAAGACCACCCTTTAAAACTTTGCATAATTATTAGCACATGCAGCTTTTTAGCAAGGCTTTGTTTACACACTATTGTAGTAAGGACAGTGTGTTCTGGAATCAGCATAGTTTGGCTGAATTCTCAGAACAGTAGAAGGCAGGAAGAAATATCCTAGTAGTCAGGGTTTAACTGTTATCTTCACATTATTTGATTACTTCAGTTCTTTGGTTTGCATCTCATGAAGACAGGTTTTTTTTTTAATTTACATGTGGACAATTAATTTTTGCTATTTTCATTTGGCATTACAGTATATTAAATTACCACTAACCCTGCTTTTCTCAGTGAACAGAGGAGATGCCTCAAGGGACATCTCCCTTGAATGTTTTTGTTTTAAAAAATAATTTTCATTTATTCATCTAATTCAACCAATGAATTGTCTTCAACACTACCACCATCACCCATGCTGCACTATTCAGTGAACGGCAATCTCTTAAATCTAAATCAAGTATTTGCCAGTTCTAAATCCTTATTTTGATTTCTCACATTCTAGGGGTTTGTGATGCAGGACATTGCCACTCTTAGATTGGACTGATGAGGGCCTGAACTTAAATAAAATGCTTGTGCAGAGAGTTGATTTGTGCACAAGTCACCCTGGCCCCAGGCTGACTGGAATGAAGGAGGAGAGGGAAAATGAGAAGGAAGGGAAACAAGCCCAACGTGGAAGATAATTGATGGATTGATTGATTATGGGCCATCAACTCCTTTTCAGTTCCTAGCAAACACATAGATTTTCTCCATGATCTCTAACCTATACTTTGAAGTCTCCTAATGGTGCACTTTGACTTTCTCAATTATCCAGTATGAATCAGCAATGATGTCTTATTCTTCCTGCTTTTTCCAAAGTCAACTTGAACATCTGGCATCTCTTTTTTCATGTAAGGCTCCAATCTGTCTTTGGATAATCCTAAGCAATATTTTGGCAGTCTGTGAAATTAAGGATATTGTAAAATAGTTTGCAAACTCTGTTAAAGTCTCTGCTCTTTTCTTTCTTTCTTTTTTTTATTGGACTGGAAAATCATAGACCTGACTAAACTCTCCCGGCCCCTTAATTTCAGCTCAAATTATCAAATTATAAGCATAGAAGGAAGATAAATGAAGCTCAAGTGAGATATTGGCTATTTCTAAGCTATTTATGCCTCCTGCATTTCAGTCCCACTTTTTCAGGCTATATTGCTCTTTGCATCTGTGAGCCACAAAAGTGAAAGTCACTCTTGTAGTCCCTAAAGTGCCATCAGATTTTGCTGGTTTTTGGTGCTTTAGAAACAGGCAGGGTAGAGTTACTTTAATTATAACACACGTGTCCCAAAGGTGCTTTTTTCAAGAGGCAACTGGACTTTCTGGTTTTTCTTTGAAGATGTTTCGCTTCTCATCCAAGAAGCACCTTTGGGACAACCATGACCTGGATGACTGAGAAACTCCCTAGACAACACACAGGTGTATAAGTTCAGCCTGAGATGCCTCAAACACAAATGTAGAAATGCATAGTGGAGGTTGAAAGCCTTACACAGCTACAGGGAGAGGTTTTTCTTGTGTCTTCTACAGTAAATTGTCTGAACTACAACTTTCAGAGTACTTAGCATTCATTACAATTGCTAGTTCGTCTGGAGTTCTAATTCAAAAACAAAAATTGGGAGGATGCCAGCTTGCCTAGCTCCACAAGAATGCCTGGAAAAGGGGGATATTTGAATGGGATTGCTTGGCAGCAATGGCATATGAAGAGTGGAGAGCGGTGGTCTGCCCTGGGTGCCGACAATAAAGGGAATGCTGCTGAAAATTCAAGGCTGGTAATAGGCATGGAGTTGAGTTGCCACTGCCTGCATGCCAATCACTATTTGATGGTCAGCAATGGCGCAACCATGACAAAAGAAAACATTTTGAATCAGTTTTGACTCCTGGGGACTGGTTCCTGCAGTTTTCTTGGCAGCATTTTTGGGAACCAGCTAGCCACTGATTTTCCCCCCATCCCTAAGGCTGGAAGAAGTAAGTAGCCCGAGATCACCTAGCTGGCTTTCAGACAAAGGTGGGACTTGAATTCAGAGTCTTGGTTTCTAGTGTGACACCAAACTAGCCCTTGCAAATGAGGATGGGTGCGTTTTTAAAAAACGATCTGCTGCAGTGTCAAATATGATAGGTGAGGGTAGAGGTTCATTCTCCGAGCTTGTGGGTTGGTTTCAAAATGTTTCATTACCAGGCTAGGTAACTTCTTCAGATTAATTTCTCCAAGCTTGTGGGTTGGTTTCTGAATATTTCGTTACCAGGCTAGGTAACATGTTCAGCAGAATTTAGGGGATTCCCCTAAATTTAGGGGAAAACAGCCCACGTTTGGAGAATGAACCTCTACTTCATCCTACACCCGAGTTACAGATATTCGTCACTATTGCAAATGTGATCGATATAGAGTACCCATGCTTACTCATAATAGAAATTTCATTGGTATGTCACTCCATATTGAATGGTTAAAAAAATCAGGCAGATGTTCAGGCCAGCAGCAATCTCAGTCTCCTCTTTTATATTTTGAGATATGATGCATGCTTCAGCTCATTTTGCCGAGTACAGATTATATGCTTTACAGACAGGTTGAAGGTTCACATCACAATACACTCAGGGACACCTCACCCATTCTGGGAAAAATATATGTAGGTATAAATCACTACTTTTTTGGCATTGCTTAAAAGAGACAGTCTGGTTCTTTCTCAATTGCTCCTTTATGTTTACTTTGTCAAGGAACAACAGCTCTTGAAGTCCTCATGTGCTACCCATGACTGATGTGATAAAAATACACAAGTCACACTGTAGCCTACAGAGAAAGCAGTTTTCTTTAGGACAGGATGTCATCCTGAAGGTCAATGCCTGATATTGTAGGATGGTCTTAGGATAAAACTGCAAAAATAGAATATTACTAGGAAAATATGGTACCAAAACTTGTAAATGTTCAAGAACTTGTTCTGATCCTTTTAGTTTTGCATAAATAGACGTGTTGAGACATTTTCTTTAATTTTCTTCTTATAGGAAAAAGATATTAAGAAAACTTTAGTACTATAAATTGCATTCTTTACCAAGTTATATGTATATATTGCTTAATTTCAGGATGGTTATTTTTAACACAGACCTTAAAAGCAAGAAAGTAACTGATAATGCTTTAAAGCCAACTGTCATCACTATATTTTTTGAACACATTTGACCCATTCTGAAAATGTTCTATCTGAACCTCCACCTTCACCTATCTAAAGCTCATGGATGAGAAAAATTCCTGCAATTTGATAACAAGTGGCATGAGCTACTCAAAGCCAGCTCTGCTGAATCCCATTGCTATCAATGGTAGGATTATTCTCTTCCTTCAATTGTCTCTGGATGAGATAATGAGAACTAACTAGGATTTATGCTTCAGTAAACATAACTTAAGGCATTGGTCTAGAAAACAGGAGAAGCCCGCTGGGCCAGTCATTTTCTCTCAACCCCAGAAAGGAGGCAGTGGCAAATCAGGGTTGAAATCCAGCAGGTTCTGACAGGTTCTGGAGAACTGGTAGCGGAAATTTTGAGTAGTTGGAGAACCGGTAGCGGAAATTTTGAGTAGTGTGGAGAACCAGCAAATGCCCCAGAGTGGGATAGGAATAGGGATTTTCCTGCCCCTGGAGTGGGGTGGGAATGGAAATTTTACAGTATCCTTCCCCGCCACGCCCACCAAACCACGCCCACCAAGCCACACCACGCCCACCAAGCCAAGCCCACAGAACCAGTACTAAAAAAAAAATTGAATTTCACCACTGTGGCAAACTACTTCTGAAAAATCTTGCCAAAAAAACCAAAAAAACCCTGCAGGGGCTTAACTAGATGGTCTCTGAGAATTGAATACAACTAAACAAATAAAAAACAAAACCAGAGTTCAAAATCCAGGATATTTATATATTTAGGAATATTTCCCCCCTGTTCAAAGCAGGAAAGGAAGGCAAACCACTATAAACAAAGCCCTCTAAATCTAGACCCATGTCATAAAAAATTGTCCCAGTATCATTACTCCTTTTGGTTAAAAAAAAAAAGGCCCTATTAGTAGTCACCCACTCTTGGAATTTGTTCTGGCAAAGAGAAGTAGAATAGAACAGAAGAGTAGTGAAGCCTTGTTTAAAGGCCTAATTTCCGTCCAAAAGCTCCACTGCGACCAGGAAGCCTGGCCAATGGAGCTGTGATTCTTTTCTCTTTGACCCGAGAGTCACCAAAAACTCAATTTCCTAGGTTTTCTGGCAGCAGTGAACATACTGAACATGCTGAGCATATCTATTGACTTCAGGGAGCCTGGGAAATGCCGATATTGTAGAGCCAAATGTCTTTTGCATCTATTATGGATGAAAAATAACTCTTTCTTGTCAGGATATAGGAGAGGGACAATTATTTTTCAACAGGCCCTCGCCTTTTCATTACTTCTCCTAGCTTGTTTACGAATCACAGTTTCTTTAGTGATGACACTTCTGATGATAATCAAGGCCCATAAAAATTCCACCCAGTTCTCCTTCCCAGCACTTCCTGGTTCACTCCATGAAGCATTTCCCCTAATTCCTAGCCCCAGTCGATGCTCCTGAAGGCAGCCAAGCCTTAAAAATTATATATATATATATCATTGTTGCTCTAGCAATTACCTTCCTGCGGAAGGGTGAGATATTTTTTTTAAAAATTGACTTCTAACCAAGGTCAAGGACATCTCCTCCCAGACCTGGGTTATCTGAGTTTTCTCCAAGAAATTTCACACCACAACTGCATGGTTTTGGTAGGATTCTCCAAGAAGATTTTGAAAAAATTGCACGAACAATGAGGCAAGATGGCATGAGTGACCTACCCTTTCCTTTGGTACTTTACTTTGTCTCCATTGAAGGCTTCAGTGGTGGGTTGTTATTGGTTCACCCCAGATCACACAAACTGGTAGCGGCGGCAACAGGAGGCTCTGCCCACCCGCCCGGATGCTTCTGCGCATGCGTAGATATGTTGTGCGCAAGCACGAGTGCACACACACCTATGAGTGACGGGATTTGAAACCCACTACTGGCAGGCTTCCTAGGTCAGTTTAACAATTAAATATTGGGCAATTTCCACAGAGTTGTGACCAAGACCCCACATTCATGGGGAGGAGTATGGGGAGGGGAAGAGTGGCTTTTTTTCTTCTTGCTCACTTCTTGCTGTTTTAGCAGAACCCCCAATTACCATCATTTTCCTTTAATCTCATAGAAAGGGAAATAAAGCACAATAAAATATTGCTCCCCATAGGGTGGTTATAGGGCATAATCTGCAGTTCTGTTCTATTTCAGGCTGCCTCATGGGGACAGTGTGTTGCCAAGGTTATACTACTATAATCATCATGTATTTATGCAAAATAAGAGCTATGTAATGGTGTAACATTAAACATGATGAGATTTAAAGGCAAGGTGGGGGAGGAAACAAAAGCCTCTTTTTTTTTCATGGTGTCTTTGAAAGCCAGGTTTAACCAAAGATTCCCCCACAGACTCATGCCCAGACCCACAAACATCTGCCAGTGCCTATCTCCAATATGTAAATCATCCACTATAGATTAACAGTGCTATTAATGTAGCAATACATTGGGATTTAGATCATGGCATGATCCTTCCTGAAGCTATTTCTTTAGCATAACTCAAGAAAAGGACGTTTGTTCCACCAGCTTTGAAGCCTGGATCTCTGAATGTTTTTGTCCCGTTACTCAAGCTTGTGGGACAGTTCAATTCCCTAGTCAATCATTGGCTGTTGTCAGCAGTGGGTTTCACATTTTGTTGCTACCAGTTCGCCGTGTGGGCGTGCACCCTCTATGCATGCACCCAGCCTTCCATATATGCATTTTGCTTGTACGCGCACCTTCTGCACATGCACCTGTTCTGCCCCAGCTTCCGATTCCCCGAGAATGTGACACACACCAAGTTTTCCAAACAATGTTTAATTCCAAGCAAACCCCTTTCAAGAATGCAGGCTTCCCGTGCAAAGGGTCCTTATCAAAGTTATTAAAAACGGAGTCCAACAAAGGTTGGCAACCAGCCCAGAAAACCAGATATGAGAAGTCGCTTGCTCTCCAAGATGCTCTGTAGTAA
>JANHZT010001108.1:143847-154590 GCA_032468215.1 Stegonotus admiraltiensis
TTAAATTTTATATACCATGTTTTATTTTTGGCTGTCCACCGCCCTGAGTCCTTCAGGAGAAGGGCGGTATAGAAATTCAATTAATTAATTAATTAATTAATTAAATAAATAAATAAATAAATAAATAAATAAATAAATTGTGAGACCAGCAGAATGATTGTGAACCAGGAGCATAGAATTTTTTAAAAAATCATTACTATTTCAAAAGGTGCTCAAAGTCTGGAAATGGCAGAAGGCTACATGCCGAATTATAGTCCATTAATGGTTCCTGACTGAGTGAACTAATATTTCATAATAATTATGACAGAAGGGATGTGGAGAATCCCTCTCAAAACCCTTCAGAAAATAACATTTTTTGCATCCAGTGTACCATTTATTTGCATTCTAAGAATATAATCCTAAAAGTAAGAGAAGAGCTGTGGCATTATGGGAGCTACACTGGGAAGCTACCATTAAATATAAATTCATTTGATTCGAAAATATTATATGCTAAGTACTGCAATCCTGAGCACATCACTGTATTTTTTTAAATCCCTTAATTCCTTTAACTGTGATAAGTTTTAAGAACATTAACTTCACCCAGCACCAGAACCAACAATAGTAGGACTATGCTTATTGGTATATGTTTGTGAATCCGCAGCAACTTGGAATATTGCTAACTGATCTTCCTTTTAAGCCACTTTCTCCTTTTTCCTCCCCTCCTCCCCTTCTGTGTGTTTTCCTTTATTGATGTGAATGCCTCTTGATTGAAATTCATAACCTAGGAGGGTGTGAGAGAATAGATTTTGTGGGAGTCTCACACTTTGGGCAAACTCCCCAGGAAATAGGAAGAAGCAGCCTCAAGCCACTGCCTTCACAGCTGTCACTGTCTGCTCTGATTGTCACAGCAGCTTAGGCCAGATTTGAGGGAGTCGCTTTTGACGAGCTTATTAAAACCAAATCAACCGCCATTAACATACTCCACTAAGTCGGCCTAAATCATGCCAGTCTTCTCTGGCAGCCAAGGAAGGCTTCCTTTTGTGTGATTAATGAATCATGTTAACAATGAAGAGCAGGGCATAGGATAAACCCAGGGCATCCTCTACCAGGCCTTTCTGTCTGTTGCTTGGAGCTAATGAAGAATAAACACAAAGCTAAGATAAACTGTGTTGATAATCCACAGAGCTCCTAATGTGCTCCCTTTGTGTAAATCCCTGAAATCTGTCTTTGGACAAGCAGCTGACGAGAGATTTATTTGTTTGCACAACTTGATTAATAATTTTGCACTTTTGACTGTGTCCAGTGTTTTCTTTACATTCATCCAGGTATTTGAACCAGATAAGTGGCAAATGACAGTTTAAAAGGCCCTAAGTAGACAAGTACACAAACACACCCTTGCCGTATCTGATGCAAAAATTTTAGGTGAATGGCAGGTGTCACCCTGATCAAGGTAGAAGGAGATGAAATGATTTGCTGAACTGTGTGTATGCTAGCAGTTTAAATAAATCAGTTTGTCAGGGACAGTGTAAAGAAATGGTTTTAAGTGTTAAATAGACCAGTGGGTTCAGAAAACCTTTGTCTATTTCCATCAACTCTCACCTTGGGGTCAAGTGAGCAAAGTCCACCACCAGTTTAAACGAAAAAGAGCACTCCCCCTTGAGGTTCTGTATTTTCATCTCATATTTATCAAGAACTCCTGGATCCCTACTAATGTACACTGCGAGGATTTCCAGAGAAGGCAAGGTGATTTTAACTGCAAATAGTAGGCTATCTGTGGAATCATATTTCCAAAGGGCCTATATTTATATTGGCCAATCAAGAGACAAAGCTGGGATCCAAGTCTGAAGAAACTTGAAAAATTCCCAAAGGAAAATAAAATGTGTGCAAGTTCAATCTTTTTCTCTGTCTTAGGATAAAACTGAAGGAACCTCAGATCTTCTCCCATTGTACTACTAATGGGATACTGAAGATACCTTTGCACAGATTTGAAAGTATGTTAGATATATTGCTGACTTTGTGTTTCAATATTATTATTTTCCAATGTCTTTTCTAATTCAGTGATGTCCAACCTTAACAACTTTAAGAGCTGTGGACTTCAACTCCCAGAATTCCTCAGCCAGCCATGTGGCTGGGGAATTCTGGGAGTTCACAGCTGCACAGCTCTTAAATTTGCCAGTGTTGGACACTGCTCTAGCCACACCATGCCCTTTGTAGGAAGAGATAACAAGGAGGGTCATTCATGCCATGGGCAGGGAATGGGGGTATCTTATCTAAAGTACATTTCATTATTTGAAATCGCACAGATCAATTTTGATTCAAGGCAGTAAAATTAATCAAATAAATTTAAACTCTTAAGTTCATTATATATTTTGAGATTCCCGAAACAATTGTCTTTGGTTTTCCAAAGGCAAAATTACAGTGAGGAAAAGTATTTACTGAGTCAGAATGCAGTAGGGAGAAAGTGAGGAGGAAGAGCTCAAATAAACATTGTGCTGCTGGATTTTGTGCACTTTTGAAAATGCCTGGATCAAACAAATGGTGCCTTAGAGCTTCAGAAAGAAAATTAAGTTGTTGGGGGTTTTTTACCAGATACAACAACAGGGCAGAAAAAGCAAAAGTGTTCATTGCAAACAGTGGTTGTTTCAGCATGAGATGGAGTGCACTCATAATCTCTGGAAGCAATTCTTCTGATAAAGGAAATTCATGCTGTTTGCTAATTCTTCTTTGTGATTAATTACTTGAAGCTCCATGGTGAACAAATGCTTGCCTTCCTAAGGAAGTTGTTTAGACAGCCAATCATTCATTTGTCCTGATCAGTAAAAGGATATGTCCATTTCTAGAAAATTAATCATTTACTGAAGACAGAGTTTGGGTATGGAACATAAATATACCTAATCCTTTGCAAACATGCAACTCCCATTTCCACTACAACATTGGAAGTGACCACATAAAAATCTATATACATTAGGAATCCAGGAGAAGAGTCTGTGTAAAACTTAAGCCACCCTCATTTGACAATACAGTTGTAAACCTGGCTATTGGCAATTCTGTTCAGTTTATTTCAATAATATCATAACTAAAATATGCTGCAAAGTAGGCCAAACAAAAATCTTTATCTTGCAAGGAACCTATTAAAGGTAGGTCATCATCTTCTGTGACTACAAACCAAATCACAACACATCAGAGTGAAAATCTGGGTCTATATCAATGTTACCTACAGTATACTCAGATAGCTTTCCCATTCTGCTTAATTTTTCAGAGAATCATTTCTTAAAGAAATAGCTAAGAAAACTCACACATGAACTTCTATGGGCTTTGTATGTATTTTCCCTGCAATTTCTATAGCAATAGCAATAGCAATAGCAATAGCAATAGCAATAGCAATAGCAATAGCAATAGCAATAGCAATAGCAATAGCACTTAGAGTTATATACCATTTCATAGTGCTTTACAGGCTTCTCTAAGTGGTTTACAGAGTCGGCATATTATGGCAGGCTGAGTCAACCTTAAGCCAGTTCAGGATTGAGGGAATTAAACTCCTGGCAATGTGAGCAGAGTTAGCCTGCAATACCACATTCTAACCACTGCGCCACTACAGCTCTATATATCTCCATGCAATAAATATAATCATCCAAATTCACACTTTTCTTCAATGTACATGAAAAGAAACATAGCTCATCATAATTTTTAAGGCAATATTTCCAAATTTATACTGGTTGTTATGGATTTTTAGGAACTCAGTGGTGATTTGCATTCCACGACAGAAGTTATTTTAGCAGATTCTAATTAAAAGAGTTGGGTAATGGATGCCTCTTGTTTCTGTAACACCAAAGCAATATCTGTTATGGTTTGAACAGAATATATTCCATTTTTGCAGAGGAAATTAAGTAGTTGAGATTGCCTTCAATCAGACACCATCCAATTGCAGAAAACTGAATGTCAACTAACAACATCGCAGCTACGATGGCTTCTACATATATTTGCATAGGCTTGCAGATCAAAGGAGCTATTGGTTGTTCATGGATCACCAATATCTGCAGGTCAGGGTTTCTAAACACAACAAGAGAGTGTATGTGTGTTCAAAATCAAGCCCATATTTGAACAATTCAGCTTCTACTTCAAATGGTTAGAAAATCACATTATTTATTATGTGATTAAGATTTTTCTCAGAAAAGCATTCCCACCTACATAGCAACCAATTGCTCCACAGGCTACATTTCCTTCCATTATGTACTACTTATTCATGTTGTATGATTAATGTTTTCCAATTTGTCCAATAGAAATAATCATCGGGAATTGTGCATCTACCTTCTGTAGTGCAGTGCATTTATTTAAAAAGAGTCCAGATTATAGTGCTGTAAGTTATTTCTTTCTGCTAGGACCAAAATAAAGGCATAGAATACATAGTAAATCAAGAATGCTCCAGGCCAAATGGGAACAGAAGATAGCTTGGTCTCCCAGTGCCTTTATCTGCAGCTGCTGAAGCAAACATTCCCACCTCCCCTGTAGCTCACTCAATAGAAAGATTGTATTTCAGGCCATTGTTTTGTGTAGACACTTATTAACCCTGTTGAATTTAGAGCCTAGGGTTACACTCAATACCTATTGATTAGCAGTCAGAGGTGTAGTAATCCTCCAGCCATCATCAATCCAGGCTGTTGACTAGCCTTCGGTCCACAGCAGTGCCCTTTTTCAGCAGCCATAGATATTCATGCAAGGATGTGCAGGAGGAAGGAAGGAAGGAAGGTGAGCCTGAAGTCAAGGATTTATACACAACAGAACATTCCTGCTGAGGTGATGGCATCTTTTATCATAGCCCAACACAATCCGGAGCATACGGTTTTCCCTGAAACAAAAATATTGTGCATAGCAACCTCATATCAAAACAAAGATATTTCTTCAGATAGAGTTAGAGGAAACTACAACAAAGCAATCATATGTGCAAAAAGACTATATGCTTTGTTCCTTATTAAACAGAAACAGCTTGCATGACCAAGTCCACCCATTTTAGATGCAACAGCAAATGAGCATTGTATATGTATTCCATTGCTCCCACTCTAATGTTGACCACATTTGCTGCCAAATCTCACTGCATAATTTTTATGGGGGGTGGGGGGGACATGTCCTAAGGAATTATTTCTGCATAGATAATTGACAATCATAGTATCACACTGTTTAGTTAAGAAAAATTACCTGGCTCAATATTCAGATTCCTTTTTTAAAACAATCTTTTCTCCTGTCTTCAAATGATCGATTTTGTACATACCACAGCTCCTTTTATTTGATTCCCTGCTATGATGAGGCAGGGGTGAAATGCTCCCAGTTCGGACCGGATTGCCCAATCCGGTAGCGATGGAGGCAGATGGTTTGGAGAACCGGTAGCAAAAATCCCTCCCCCCCCCATTGCCCAGCTGAGCCACGCAATCATCAGAGGCTTTTTTTTTATTTTTAAAAGCATTTTTTCTACAACCTCTTTTAAAAGTAAAAAAAGTAGCCTCTGATGATCGCGCGGCTCAGCTGGGATCATCAGAGGCTTTTAAAAGAATTTTTTTCTAAAATCTCTTTGGCCGAAGAGGTTGTAGAAAAAATGTTTTTAAAGTAAAAAAAAAGTTGACCACGCCCACTCAGTCATATTACACCCCCCCCAAGCCACGCCTACAGAACTGGTAGTAACAAATTTTACATTTCACCACTGTGATGGGGGATGTATGTGTATCCCTATTGTAATTTTCATTCCAAGAGGAATCCATTTTCAGTGGATAATAGCTTGTCCATTCTTGTGACTTTATTTGATGGTTGTGCATATGAAATATTCCATTTATATCGCACGATTGCTGGCCTACAACATTTTATGAAATGATGGTAAGGAAAATCTTAGTCATACATTTGCTTCCTTTTATTTTTGTTTCAGACAAAACACTTTTGCTCAGGAAATATCCAATAAAGGCTGCAATTATATCAGGAAAACAAGAGTTATATCACCATGTGATTGCCTAGAGAAATTAATATTTTATAAGTCTTAATATAGATGACCATGGTAAATTAAAATAAATATGTACATTCAAAAATGCTATGGATGTTTTAACTTTACTTTTTGCTCTTATTGCTGATATTATGAAGCCATGAAAGCTGGTATCTCACTAATACAAGATTTTTGCCCACAAATAAAATAATTTTGGAGGCCATGATGACAAAATAACTTTGTCCAGCAAAGCACAAGAGTACCTACTGTTCTCTTAAATTGTAATAGTAACTTGGAAGACACTAGAGTAAAGAATGAAAGTGTATACATTTTTAATTGATTAAAACAACAACTAAAAAGTAAGGAAAAATGGAAATCATACCTTAATACCTTGGTAGAAGTTTTATAAAATAAGACACTATGGAATTTCATTAGAAATAAATTATTTAGACAATCAATATTGCTTAAATTAAATATATCTATCAATTATACATGTAATTTTAGATAATACATTTAAATGTTTATTCACCAATTTATTGGTAACTACAAGAATATTGCAATTTTCACCTAATTACCTTAACAATTAACCTACCTTCAAGAGTTGTTATTTATTTCACAAAGACATTCTAAAAATAAAAGAGAATGTATAGTTGCTATCCAAAATTCTTTGGAGAAAGAAGAAATGTAGATGTTGATATATATCCAAATTGATCTCATCACCCAGCATTTTTTTACCTGTGCAAGAATAATTCTTGTTAAATATTGCACCTGCTTGAAGTATTAACATATTAAGAAACTGGCAGCGAGTGATTTTAATATAACCTTACAGGATTTTCCAGAATTGCTCCTAAAAATTATTTTTTTATTATGATGGTATTGATCAGTATTGGTGAATTTTCCTCTAGAGTCCTTCAGCTATGGATAAGCTGGCAAGAAATGAAACTGGCTATAAAAAAAAATCCCTTCCTGGATTTCAACCCCCTGTTCCACTGTGGCCAGGTGGGGATGGCCTGGCGTTCAGTTCAGCCCTCCGTTGCCATGGCTTCTGATTGGTGGATTCCCCTGTTATCTTTATCCTTCTCATCAATGCAGAGAAACCAAGCACCATACACTTTGCTTTCCTTGGTTGCATCTTTAAAGGACTAGGTTTCAAATAGTTTTACAGATTGTCCTCATTTAGTGACTGCCTCATTGAGTGACTGATTAGGATGAAAAAGTAATTTTGTGACCTATGCCCACATGTATGACTTCACAGGTCTGCAAAGGAAAGAAAAGCTGAAGTTAAATCATAAAATTGTGATGATTCATGTAGTGATTGCTTCATTTAACGACTGAGTTACCACTCCCAATTGTGGTTGCTGAAAGAGGACTATCTGTATAGTTGTTTCTATTGCTTCAGTAGAAGAGAAACTGCCAAAACTCGGGTCATTTCATCCTATTAAAAAGGAGAAAAAAAAACCTGGACAGGTCTCTCCTTTCTATGCTCCATGACTCATCAGTAAAATTGGACACGAAAATAATCAGAAATATTTAGGTTCCACTTGCAAAAGAAAAAAATGGGGGGACACGGAAGGCTGTGACTCCAAACTGGAGAATATGGGTCATTCCTGCACAGATCATAGGAATTACTTGTACTGGAAGCATTTGCCCACAAAGAAAAGCGATTGGGTGGGTCAGGGTGATGAGTAAAGAAGAATGAACAGTAGGCTTCTGGAGCAAATTGGTCATGTAAATCAGCCTGAAGTAAGAATGTGTGAGAAATAATTTTATCATATAATGCCTATAGGAAAGAGCAATATTTTGTTTCTTATTTAATGATACCCTGCCTTTATTATTTTTACAAATAATTCAAGGCGGCAAACATATTCAACCCTCCTCCTATTTTCATCACAGCAACCACCCTGTGAGGTGAGTTGGACTGAGAGAGAGTGACTGGCCTAAGGTCACCCAGCTGGCTTCCATGCCTAAGGTAGAACTAGAACTCACCGTCTCCCAGTTTCTAGCCTGATGCCTTAACCACGAAACCAAACTAACTATGCCATACATGTATCTCTAACCTATTTTGCCCTGTGATGGTCAAACTTTAGGCCAGCCCATGTTTATTGTTAGTAGTATGTCTATGTTGGTAAATACCACTATTCCCCTTGAGCTTCATCCTAAGAATCTCCAGGAATTCTGCTCGTCTCACCCAGCTATTCAAGAAAGGCATAAAATTGCAGGTTAATATCTATATCTGTGCAGACAGTTATTAGGTAATGAGTTCCCTCTTATTTTTCCAGGGTATATTTTAAGGACCCAAACAACATGGAGGACCAATGTTGAAAGCTAAGCTGGTAGAAACAATCCACTTTCTGCTCTTGCTTGCAGGCACAGATGCATGGCTGTTTCTGATGCCCCAGTGATCAAGCCCCATCCCCTTTAAGGAAAGTAGAAAAGCTTAATCATAATGCCTGCATCACCATGGCAACCACTAGAGCCTCACCTTCCTCTGGCCTTTTATTTTCTTAGCCTGCCTCGACTTCATTCATCCCCCTTCCCTTTTTATCAGGGTCTTTCTTTCCAACACTGCTTTGGTTATCTTTATGCGCCATACAGTGTATAGCGCACCAGTAAGCCTAAAAAAAACATTAATAAATACCTTGGGGGAAATCTAATTTGGTTGTTGTGGATAAATCTACATTTTGCAAGAACATGGGGTGAATGGCAGAGATGTGATAATAAAAGCCATGCATTCACATTTATTATAAAGTGTGTGTTCAGTAAAAAAAAAAAAAACCTACTCCTAGAGGCACATCCAAGCTTGGTGGATTTGTGGCCTTCATGATGTATTAGTAAATTACTCAATGCCTGTGCTTTTTCTTCTGACAAATGAATGGATTGAGTCAAATTCAGATCTCATTTTTGGTACCTCTTCTACTAAAAAGGCAATAAAATTACTTATTTATAAGAGTGGGTGAACATTTTGATATTGTATACCAACTTGGCTTTATTGTTAGTTGGTTAACTATCTCGGCTGCTCTATATATTTATTTTTGGATGTTTTTCTTGTTTTAACTGTTTTATAGTTTAAAATTGCAAGCTGCCCAGCGTCAGTTGGCTGGGATGGGCGGCTTTAGCAAGTGAATGAATAAATAAATCAAATTACTTCAAATCAATAAAATAGGTTTATATTTAAATTGCATGCTTAGAGAGTCTGGCCGACAATAAGGAATTGGGGAGAGGGGCAGAGATATTCATATTTTGAAATGGTTACCTGTAATAGATATGAGACAAATTAGCTTTTAAAACTTCTGGCATGCTCCAAATGTATAATATCAATTACCTGTCAGCTATTGGTTACTGATGACTTTGTGACCCTGTATTATTCCTGCTGGGAATTCAAAGCAGAAGTTTATAATGGGCGGCTCACTGTTTCTTCTGAGTTAATAATGTATTAGCTGCTGAAGTCATTTTATCAGCCAGAGACTCCTGGAAGAGGAAGATAATCTCTCTGAAATGGTCAGCGATTGGAACTGCTGTAATAGTTAGGATTAAATCTAAGCCAGTTCTTTGCTATTTTTTTTTAAATCTCACAATGTTATCCATGAGTTTCAGAGTCTCTGCTACAGTGATAAATACTTGGCGCTGACAGTCTAGGGAAAGGTCACCTCTAAACACATAGAGAGCAAAAATTGTACTCAGTGTAGTTTTATAATCTGGCCAAATTTTTCTGCTAAAGAACAGCATTTGGATGCAATTGCCAGCCTGCAAATCTGGTACCATTGCTGAAGATGTGGATATCAAAGAAACTCAAACATACACAAATGAAGACAAAAGATTGTGAAAGGAACCACAACTAGGAGAGGAGGGGCACACACTGTCCTCATGTGCCAAACACATCTTCAGAAGGGTGTGTATTAGCCTCACTATAACTACACAAAGCAGAGGTCTTTATGCATTTCTATGGAGGGTCTCCTACATCCATTTAAGAACATGGAGGCACTCTTGCGCAATGGCCAATGGCCTGGATGCTTTACAACATGGCTGTCCATACTACAACTCTTTACAATGCATCAATCAACTTGAAAAATTATGTTATCTCATCAAGACCTAGTCTCCACTTTTATCCTTTTTAAAAGAGGGGCCACACTTTCAAGTAAAACACTAGGCTACCCTAGGCTGTTTTGTTTGGAATTCTGGCCTTATTAATAAGTACAACCAAGATACACAATGGTTTTGTTATGGTCAGGTGTTTGTGAGGGCCTCCAACATCACCCGAGGAAGCAGGAAGGCCAGATGCTGGGGAGCAGTAGCAGCACGAAAAAGGGGAGTTTTCAGCATTTATCATAACAGCTGCTTCACTCACCTCATTAAACATACAAATTTTTGTTAGGTAGATATGATGCTCAGCTAAACATTTCGAGAAGAAAGAGTAAAATAAATTCTTTCAAATTCTTTCTGGTGGGGTATGAATAGGAAAAGATGGGGACAATGAGGACATTGACAGACAAAACAAAAGAGGGCAGAAGACAAAATAGGAGAAGGGCAAGTGGCAGCAGAGAAATGGGACACGCTGGTGAAGATCTGTAAGATCATGGTTTTCATGCTTTCCGAAATCTGGCACTTTGACTGCACATATACACAGATAAATAAGAAAATAAATACTAATTTGCAACTTTCTCTTGGAGAGCCTTTACATGGAACATCCGCTAATATATGGAGAATTAGTATAAAATCTATGCAAAATAGCTCTGGTGGCTCAACAGACTGGTAGTCTGTTATTAACATCTGCTGCTTGCAATTACTGCAAGTTCGAGTCCCAC
>JANHZT010001108.1:209786-220408 GCA_032468215.1 Stegonotus admiraltiensis
CATAAGGATACAAGCAACAAAATTACAGTCATACAGTCATAAGTGGAAGGAGGTGGGTGGTGGGAACAATGAGAAGAGTAATAGTAGTGCAGACTAGTAAATAGTTTGACAGTGTTGCGGGAATTATTTGTTTAGCAGAGTGATGGCATTCAGGAAGCATTTCTAGACATCAAATACAAAGATTAAACTTTCATTTCTTTCCGTTTCAAGCAGAAAATCCAAAAGTAGTTTCCATGTAGAAGTGAAGGTAGAAAGAAAGCCTTTTTAAAAATTAAAATAGTCCATTTTGCCATCTCTGCCAACACCATTCACTTCATTTTTCATTTACCACCCATTCTTTCATTGTGGGTATCCTTCATTCATGCATCTCACTCTTCTCCCAGTCTTCTCTGGACCCAACTAAACATTATGTCTGAAAGCATTTAACAAATCCTAGCACCTCTAGAAGGAGGGGATCATAATTATTCATTTCTCAGATTTACTGGCCAGCTGACAGAACTGTTCTCAGTATAAATCACAGTAAAACAAAGGTGCGTTCAGTACAGTTGAATGGTGAAGCAATTTACTAAAATAGCTGCTAGAAGGTAAAGCTGTTTAAAACCCTGCAAACAATAGAAATGCAGCAAATCTAATGGGAGAGAAGACAATGGTTATCCGCCTAGCATGAAATGTTGTGACACTAGTTATCAAGAGAGTCTTCTACATTGGGTGCTGTGAAGGATGGATGTCAGCCTTCTGAGAAAGGCAAGGTCAGGAAACAGAAGCAATAGATATTCCAGCAATAAACTCTACTGTGGGGTAGAATCTCCAAAGTTAGAATTTTGCTCTACTGTGCTTTATGCCAAATAAAATCAAGGTGGCCTTATTCTGACTTTCTTTCTCTTGCTTTCCTCTTTCTTCAGGATAGAATAACCTTTCCTAGATTGCCTACCTTGATGGTTCCATCATTCCTTCTCCCTTGCCAAGGTCAGGTCTACATTATTTCAGAGGTCCACTACTGGCAAGGACTGCTTCCAAGAAGCTCCTCTTCCATTAACAGTCACAAATCTGTTCTTCTCTATATAGATTCCTTTCTGGGCTGAAGACCTGGCAAGTCTTTGGCAGGGATAGATTAATCTTTCAGGGAGTACATGTGTGTTTGTCCAAAATTGAGATTTATACCTCAGGAGAGAAAAAAAATGTATGCCTTCCCAAATTCATCTCTCTCTGTCAGATTGTAAGTGATAAAAATGGCAAAGGAGATGCACACATCTGCAGCGAATCGTGTGATATATATTTGCCATGCTAAATAGAAGTGTGATGATTAGCATTAATCCAGAGGGGCTCATAAAGTGATGAACATTAGGAGAGTTCAGGTATCTGGCTTCATCTAGATGGGAAATTAGAATTCTTATGCCTGGGTAAGAAACCAGCCAAATACTCTTTGACTGTGCTTGAGGCAAAGGCAAAAAACTTCCAACTCCAATCCGTCTATGAATATTTGAATGTTCTGAATCACAGCATACGTTTCAAGATGGGCAGGTTCTCATAGTGAGAAGTCCTATCCACTTCCATCTCTTGGCTGTTTGGCTTTCTGTCCTTCTATGGTGCCAAGGTTCTTTTATCACTTCTTTACTTGCTTGTTTAAAATGAGCAAAGAGGTGGCTTTTGAGACCCTCCACCATAGAAACTCGTTGTTGTTCCATTGAAAGCCTTTCATCAGCAGGCATGAGTGATGAAAACGTTGGGACACTTTCAAGCTCTTTATCTCAGCTGCCACCTCCGAGTCTAGTGAAGAGCCGAGCAGTGGCTCAAGGAACTGAGAACCTTGTCTTTCTAGAGAACAGCAACCCTACCCTGAACAGACTTCACTCTTCTCCTTCTTTGAGACCATTATCAAAATTAGGTACATTCAACGGTATGTGTTGACTACACAGATACATTTAAGGAATGAAACTACTGCAAGCCTGTGCCCCCAAAATTCAACCTGACAGATTGGATACCATGATTAATGGCATAAAAGCTCCAAAGAAGGCCAGGAGGATTGGAACTGCATTTCTTCCATCTAGTTTCTAATATAGATCATCCTATCAGCCCTTTGTGGTAGACCAGAGTAGGAAGCCAAAATTATGACTGCTAACACTACTTTTATTTTAAGATTACAGAAATAGAATCTTGCAAAAGTCTGAAAGCACCTCCCCTCCACCCCCACTTGCCTGTATCTTCAAGAGAACTAAGGAGGGTGAAGCCTGCAACACTTTCTCAAATTACATTTCTACCTCAGACTCATATTGATTTTATATGTCTTGGTTGAAGCTCTTAAGGTTGTTCCTACAGCTGATTTTGGTATCCTATCTCAGATGAAAGCTTGATTGAAATAGAGCCAGAAAATCATCCAGTTGCATCTGGAGTTGCCAGGTCACTTAATCATTTTATCTCAGAAGGAAATATTTGAGACTGGCCTATAATGAGATCTTCTAGGTCAAGGGAGATCTTTTTAAATAAAGGCCTTATCATCATCTCTTTTAAACAAGCAAGTACAAATTCCATCTTCCAAGGACGTATTATCCACTCCACTTAACCATAAGGCCAGTCCCAGCCAGAGCAATTTAATTAGCCGGGGAGGACAAGGGTCAAGAAAGCAAAGGGTGGCTCTCTTTCTCACAACCTACCCTTTTCATATCCTTGAAACCCACAAGCTGAAGGGAAACTGACAAATGATTGCTAAGGTTACCTTCCTGTGACCTGTCCCAACCTGGTGACTAAATCAAGAGGAATCAGATTGAGGATTGTCTCCACATAGTGATGAAAACTGCTGATAGTCAGCTTTTAATATTTTATCTTCCCACCCCCACCAAATCTTAATCTCAGTGAAACCAGAGGAGTAAGTACACTTGCTTGCAGCCTTTGCCATGGGGGTGGGGGTGGGGGGTTTCAATGTACTTGAAAGATGGTTCCATTCTGTGTTCAGTCCTTCACAATGGAGTGCCTCCATATGTTCTTCAGTCTTCTGTCTGTTACCTATCAGGTGCTGATTGACCTATGTTGAAAGAAGAGGTAGTCAATCATTTGGACCAACTTCATGTTCCATAGATCAGCCAAGGGTTCAGCAGCATTGCTGATGGATGAGGCAGGAAATTCCCCAAGCACATTCAGTACACCTATTCATCAGTTACTTAAGTTGGACCAATTTAATTGATTTTTACCCTTATAGAGGTTTATATCAGTCGCCAGCTTAAAACTGACCAGAGGATAAACTGTCTATATACTATAGCAAGACAGTCACAGAAAACTCCTCCAGTCACCAGAACAGATGACCAAATTCAGTGTCTGCCGTACTGCATGCATGGAGTGAGATACCAATTAAGACAGTGCCATAGTTGTCCATCAGACTTCATGATAGGCACCATACATCTCAATCCTCTATTAACATGATTATCTCAATTTTTAGGAATTTGATTACAAATTGAAATAAAGACATCACATTGCTAGATAAGTTGCGTTTTTTTAAAAAAACAGATCAAAGTCACACATATGCAAAAGATGTGTTCTAACTTTTGGTGGTATCAAAATCAAGCCAGTATGTAATTCATGTTAGATGCAAGGGTAAAATGAGGACCCTAATTGTTGGGAGTCAATATGTTGACTCTGTAAAACTGCTTAGAGAGGGATGTAAAGCACTGTAAAGCGATATATAAGCCTAAGTGCTATTGCTGTTGCTATCTTGGCTGCTGAAACCTGCCAAAATTTGCAGAACGTTTGAAAGCGCTTCCAATCAGGGATAATGGAATTCCTGCAAACCAGGGATGTCAAACTTGCAGCCCGCAGCCCTGATGTGTCACACGCTGGCCACTCCCACCCCCGGTTTAGTGAAGGGGGAAAAAAGTCACGATGCATCATGTGACAAGAACGTGAAGATGCGAGTTTGACACCCCTGTTGCAGACGATGGCTTAAGACACTTTCCTTGCCTGTTGTATCGCAGCAAATCCCAGCAGACAGAACTAGAAGGTGTTAGATCCATGTTTTTCTTTCAGCCAGATCTTTGTATCACATCGCAGACCAGCGCTTCTATATAAGGTTAAATCCTAGACAACAGATGTTTTATTGTTATGTTTTCTTAAGTTGTGCTTTAATAGATATTTCTCCTTCAACAAGTGGTCCGTTGTCCAAGGCAGCATTTCCCTTAGCCCAGGGAGCTGGGTGGTGCATTCTTTGTGTAGAGAAGCTTCCTGGGAAATTCTTCATCAGCCTGACCCTGCAAGGAAAGCTGTCAGAACAGGAATTACCTCCAGTGCATTTCAATCCCTTCCCACACAGGTTTCTTGCGTTGAACTACTTATTAGCCATTATTTTTGCTAGCTGCAGCCTCTTTTTGATACTGCTAATACTGCACATAAAATATTAAGAGAGATTCTGCTTCTTTGATTATTTTTGTAAAAAACTCTTGATCAAGCACCAATTATGCTGTATTTTGTATGGTTGCCAAGGCAATCCTGATTATTTTTCTATCTTTATTGCAAATATGACATAATTTTATCCAAGGTCTATATTTTAATTTACAAGAGGCCATTGTTTTCTTTTGATGATTTCTTGTCCCCTTGGTTTCATGCCCATATTGCAATTTAGAAATATGTTTCCCTCTAACTACCCATCCCAATTGCCTTCCTACAAACCACAGACAGGCAAAATAATTATTAGACCAATAATCTAAGTAGTTGTGAGTGAAGAATCTATTGGTTAAAATTTTATTGCTGTGATAATAACTTTATAGATTAACAGAGTTGGAAGGGACCTTATAGGTCATCTAGTCCAACACACATACCCTCACTCAAGCAGGAGACCCTATACCATTTCTGACAAATGGCAGTCCAATCTTTTCTTGAAAGTCTAACACATCATATCTTCAAGTTATCAGGTTGAGAGATACTGGGCACCTTTAACCATCGCTGCTTGATGCTCTCAACAAGTAACCAAGATCAGACCTTAATCATTATTAACATGAAGCTGAGACCTTGGTTGTTTGGAACATGTGACATGAGGAAATTGCTGTGCCGTGTTTCTAAAACCACAACAATCTCTGAATCTCATCATAAGGATACTTCTGAAAGTTCTAAACAAATCTACCTAATTGTGAAATTTTTACTTCCAAACAATGTTGTTGCAATTAGACCACTGCCTGTGGAAGTTCAGAAAGGGAGATGATCAAGCTTTCACATTATAATGGTAGATACCAGGTAAACATCTGGACAATACTTTTCAGGCTGCCTGCATGTCGATGAGATCTTGAAGTAATACAGATGGAAGGGCTGAAACCTCAGACACTCTGGCAGTTACCGTAAATGGGATTTTTTGACCCTGAAAAAGGGAACACAATTACCTAAAGGGAATAGAGTAGTGGTAAAGAAGATTTAAAGATTTCTGCTTCATCAGAACCTCAAGGATCCCAACCCCAATTGCATCCATTTCTACAGGTAAAGCTTACAGACCAGACCTGATGAAATGAGTAGAAGCTTTCACTGTAGAGCTTTTTAATTTATTTATTGTTTTGCAAAGGAAAAAAAAATAGTTGCCTTTCAATTTGTTGTCACACCTCTGTACTCTTATGAATGGGGGGGGGGGGGAGGAAATCCATTTCTCTAAAGCTTTCCATAATTAAATCCTGGTGACTCATTCCTCTCTGTTTTTCATCTACTGGTGCAACCAACGGCTACGCAAATTCATACCAGCAATACTCCTTAGATGAGGAAATCTAGGAGAGCTCCCCTGGACCTTCCATTGAGGCAAGCAGTGATGTAAACATCCCTTATTACACAGAGAATCAGCAAATGTTTGCAATTTCACTTTGCAGGCTTCCTGCTGCCTTTCCCAAACACAGAACAGATGTTCTGTTAAGAGGGAGAAAACCCCTCTTTGTGTGAGAGCAGACAGCCAAGCAAGAGCCTTTCAGAAGATTTGCAATAGGATGCTGCCATGTCCTCAGAAAATTGTGGAATGTTAACTTTGCAAACGCAAATCTTTACAAAACAACCACAGATTTGTAAAAAAAACAAAAACAAAACAAAAACAAAACTGAGCTCCTTTCAAGGGATGCTTCTGAGCAGAGATCCTTGCGAAGAATTCTGTCAAAACTTTTGCTAGGAAGGGGACTGAATGGTAGCGTGTGACTTGAATTACCATTTCCATTTCCAGTACTGAAAAATGAGAACCACTGCTAAAAACATCACTGAAATGAGAAAACTTGTTCTTCCACTTCAATTCCAGCTAGATTTTAATCCTTGGTGCAGTTAAAACAGGCATGTTTTCCCAATTACAAAGTGGAAAAAAAAATCATATCAGTAACAAGGACATTCAGAGAGAAAATTAACGTACATTTATGACATTTGGTTAATGCCAAGCTCCCTTTTTTTTTAATTCAAGCAAAAATAAATATTAACTCTGCGAACAAACCATTATTAAATGCTTACCATTGTTTCAGGTTTCCATATAAGAAAATAAAAGGATAAGGAATGTAACAATATTCTTATTTTCAATCATTTATACATCAGGACAACTTCAGTGTTATGCTTGACTGGCAGCCTCTATACCAAAGACAGCCATGAATACATTGGCTTAAATGTATTCATCCATTCATTGCCTCAATTCAAGGACAGAACTGAGGTCATGAGCAGGACACAGTGGGAAAACCTGCTACAGATGTCCTTCACATCTGCTGCTTAAGTACAAACAATACATTTTGATCTAAAGCCCCATTCTTTTATCCGATTGGTGAAAAATATGAGGGAAGGGTATATAAAGAGTTGTATCAGTGAAATCAGCACATAGAAGTTTCAATCCCAATTTTCATGCCACTGATTGGGCTATTACGATCTTCATCTTGATCTAATTTAGGGTGGACTTTATTAATATTGTGCACATATCAGATTTAGTTAGAACCCCAGTTCAGCAATTTGTAAAAACAATCCACTTTACTTTAGTTTTTTTTTTTTTGAGACACTGCAATCTGACTGACAGCACATGGCTGAATCAGGATTTGGATTGCCAAACCTATTTATTTCCCACTAATTATCATTAGAAATTAAGAAATTGTTATTGTTTTCCTACTTGATATAGAACTAAATGAAATTTCAAGAACAACGATATTTATATGAAATCTCTCCCCCCCTCTCCATTTTTTTCCCCATTTATCCTCATAATTGACCTGAGGAGAACAATTCCAACATGTCTGATGAAAATATGTTTAGGAAGTATTATATAATACAATCTATTGTCTTAGAGTTTGCATGTCCAAGGGCAGTATGCTGATTCTATAAGGCGATATTCCAGGACAGGGATTGTTCTGGATCACTTTTGTCACTTCCTGTTCTAGAAGATTCATTTCAGGAAATCATCCCCAGAATGCCAATTGTTCCATTTGTTGAAAAACATGGCATGTTCTGGGAGAGGCTGGGATGTGGCACATAGCTACCACCAAATCTACCAAGCCTCATTTATCCTTCCTGATGCCTCCAGCAATTACTAGGAAAGGGCCCTGCACATTGTATTGTCTTGCAATATCTCTCGTTCACCTCTGAAACATTGTGATTAAAGAACCCCAAGAAAAGTCACTGAGGTTAGAAACTAGAATGCTTTATCATAAAAATGTTGGCTTTCCCCTATTTTTCCTCATGGATCACTTGACGTTTTCCTTGAAGAAAAAGACAAGTAAGAAATACATACATTTTTGCAGAAATGATTAATTCTGAATCACTGTATTTCAGGGAGATTCCATTTGAAAATGGGTGTGTTTCTGAAAAAGTTCTTCACCATTTCCAATTCTCCTAAAATTACCAAAATCAGCTCATTTCAGGAACAAATAGCCCTAAATTTTATCTCATCATGCCCATCTTTTAGAGAAAAAAACAGAAGGAAATAAAATAACAGCTGTGAAAGGAAACAAAATAATAAATGGATGAACAGAATTAAAATGATAAACAAGTGCTTAAAAAGTAAAAAAAAACAGAAACAAAACAAAACTAGACAGTAAAGATTCTAGGAAATTCATGGGTGTTTTACGCCAGACAGGATATTTTTCATAGCAGCCTTTATTTTTGTAATGGATGCACAAATAGCTATTATAGGTGGAAGAACAGATAATTCCTTGCAAATTAGGTTAAATGGACCAAAGCTTACTCATATGGAACCATGGTATATATACGGTTTCCTTCTTTCATAATTCCAGAACAAGTAGGTAATACACATTTTACGTATCTATTATCTTGCCCTATTTGCTGTTCAACCAATTCAGGACTATTGCATTTAGAAAGACTTAACTTTGGTGTGTTGTTGCTGGGGTTTTTTTTTTTTAAGGAACTGTGTGTGAATAAAGATGGTTTTTAGAAAGCTGAGTAGAAAAAGATTGATTTCCTCGCTCTACATATGGTGATTCCAATCTGATCCAGATAATCATTTCCTTTCAATTTTTTTTAAATGAAAACAGGAACTAAAGCAGAATACATTTAACATGTCATTTGGTTTGCCAGTGAAAGTTGGCATGGATATCTCAAGTAAAACGTTCTTTCAGTCTGTTGACAGGCACTTGCATACTCTATCATCATCCCGAATAATTACATGAATCAAGGTGCAGACTTTACTAGAGAAATGCATCTTTCAATTGCATTTCTCTTTCAAATTGCCCCTTTTAGGAACAGAAATATAAGACAGATGGAAAAGGGAAATCACAACTCATGAACTATCAACAAGGATCTCTGACAAGAATAATCTAATCTTTCTGGCCAAAGTTGGAATCTTATAAGTTTGGAAGATTTGGGAGATATTTTTTTCACCTTGAGAGCCATTTGGTCTAGTGGTTAAGGCACCAGGCCAGAAAATGGGAGACTGTGAGTTCTAGTCCCACCTTAGCCATGAAAGCCAGCTGGGTGACTTTGGGTCAGTCATTCCCTCTCAGGATTGTTGTTGGGGGGATAAAAGGAGGAGGGAGGAGTATAAGGTATGTTTGCCAGCTTGAGTCATTTACTAAAATTAAGGATAAAAATACATTTTAAAAATCTTGATAAGCAATAGCAATCTCACTTAACTTTCTGTATCAAAGTTTGGGTAGTTTGAAGCCTCTCATTGCGGGCCAGCCATATTGGGAACTGAATTTGGGTTCCAACCATGGGTGCAAAATTCTAACCCCAAATTCTAAAGTCCATGTTTAGTATCAAAAGCCTCCAGAACACTTCCTCTTACACATCCCTTCAAGACAACCAGAACAGGGATGTAGGTGAATCCTTGCTCCCTTTGTATGGTTTGGGACGTTCACCAACCTGGGTCAGTTCTTTCCTTTGTTTCCTGCTTCTCCTTCTATTTGACCCAAAAGACCAATGATAGCCATTCAGAGAAGTTTTTAATAAGCCCTTTCACAAGTGCTGAATACCTGCAAACTGGGGGAGGAAAGGTGCTTCCAATGGAGAAATGTAATATCAGAGAATATCTAAAATTGTTTTGTTCAGCTTCATAGGACAACTGGGTAATTCTCTGCTGCACTTGAAGGAATGTTAGGAGAGAATGAATGACATAATTAACTGAACTGCAAAGGTCAAAGGCAGAAGAGAAAGAAAATTGATCTGAGAGAGGAAGCATTAAAAACATTGAGAATATCAGTCCAACCAACAGGAACCATTTTAAGCAGAAGTGTGCAAAATAAATCTTTAGACAAGGAGATAAAAGTGCAGAGTCACTCTGTTGACTGTGGGCAGACCTGTACTTCCTGCATGGCTCTTACTCGGTATGGTCCAATCCACTGACCACTATCTGAATGCAGCAATGAAGGAGATTGCCCTTCTTCCACTCTTGGCCCATTTCAAATGCATCCTGTGCCGATATTTTCCAGCTTTGATTCAAAACTGTTGTCTTTCAAACCTGAATTCTCATCAGCCTTTTGGGGCATACCCAGCCTTTCTGCATGACCCATTACTAGATTAGGCCACTCACTGCTTCCTTAGTGCTAGAACAGAACATCTCATTTTCCTTCTATTCCAACCTGTGTTTTCCAGCTTTGAATCAACTTTTCTGTTTTCCAATCCAAATTGCATTAATCGCTTTAGTGCAGATGGTCTCTGGCATTTTGTTAAAATATAGTGGTAGTCCCAGCTCTAATTGGCTGCAATGGCTGGCATGTTCCACCCTTCCAGCAGCTGGTTGTTGCCTTGGGCAGCCATTTGATTCTGAAGTGTTGAGTTATTATGTTCTCTGATCGAGGGCACTTGCTAATTTTATAAACTTGAGGCTGATGCAATGATGGTCTGTTAAGTCAATGAACTATCTTCAAGCCTAGAGGTTCATACACCATTCAACCCTTATACCCTTTCTGTTCCTGCCATTGCTTTCCCATCTCCTGCCCAGAGTACTCCTAAGCTAACTTTCCCTTTGTTCATTTACTTACATATTATATTTTGTTCCTATGAAGCTGAATTCTCAATTCCTCCTTGCCATGGAACTATAGAGGAATGTAAGAATGAAAGACTAATCTGAACCCAATTGTTTTAATTATCAGAGCTATAGAAATTCTGTAAGGGAAAGAAAGAAAGAAAGAAAGAGAGAGAGAGAGAGAGAGAGAGAGAGGAAGGAAGGAAGGAAGGAAGGAAGGAAGGAAGGAAGGAAG